>OU795036.1:78218638-78469104 GCA_917208275.1 Patella pellucida
GGGATTTTGGTTACTCACAACAAATTAAGGACGTACTCGCTTTGCATATTCACATGATTCTGCAGATTTTTGTAGTTCAACATTCTATAGTTTTGGGTATTTTGGGGTTCCGTATGCTATGATATTACATGTATCAATAAAATAAGCTATGCCGTTAGCCCATATTCTCTACAGATTTAATTTAAATTGTTCATATGAGATTTGTAATCTACCGTGCCGATTTCTGTATTATGAACCTAATCAAGTTCGACTGTGCACAAAGCACGAGAGGAGATAAAATTGTTAAGAAAGGGACAAATTTTCGCCGATTTATCTTATTATTATGAATACTTGCTATGTTATTACAGTTACATAACCATATTTTTATCTGTGAGTATATCTGTGTTAAAATTCAATTCTTAAACAACATATGTAACGCAGAGTAGGACTAACATTATTTCCATTCTTCTTTGACATTTCTATTCATATTTGTTTGTCTTTTGTTGTTTATAATTAATCTTCCTTGTTGTCTGCTGTCTGAATACCGTGGGAATAAAACAATTTCGTGGTCCTCAAGTCTATGATTATGCAATGAAGTTTAAGAAAATAAAGGGCTGTTTTTATTAATAATTTACAGTTTACTTATACAGACAACTCACGAAAAATTTAGTAACCAGGTTAAAACGGTAGTCTAATCTGCTGATTGTGCGGATTCGGACCATGGTTGATTCAGGCAGATTCTTGACTCGTTTGGACAATGATAAAGGCACCTTCAGACCATTGGCATTATTTGAATGGCAAACTTTTTGAAATATATATTTGCATATTTAATAATATTAATTATGACAAAAATGACAATAATTATGATTATGGTGAATTGTCAGAGTCAGAGTTAAAAAATCACAAAACAATAAATAGTGTAAATTGATTACTTCAATAATCCCGGAAATTGTCGCAAATATTATTAACAATTTTTCAATAGCATATACATGCTGATATTTATACGGTAAAACCAATCGTGGCTAGACCGAAAACTCAGTCGCTAAATTCTAAGTTCAGAGTGGATCAACGGATGATGCTGATTCAGATTATTTTATGAATTTGTTGTATAGAGAATAAGAACGTCATAGAGAATAAGAACGATCACTCCCTGCATTGTGACAATAAAACAAAAACGGTTTGACCTGTAATTATAAGCGTCAAATAATTTTGTTAATGCAATGAAATAAATACTGTAAATATGGAATGATTTTGTTAATGCAATGAAATAAATACTGCTGTAAATATATGGAAGTACTTTAAGAAGTCTATATTGCATATATTTAATAATGAAAAACATTAGATACCCGGTACCAAAATTTGTGAACTTTTATCTTCCGTAAGATCAAAGGTGTGTCAAGTTACCTCACTATATTCTGATGAATGTAATCTACTTGACAAAGGTACAAAACCCTTTTAAACTGGTTACTGAGTTTCTTGAATTTATTATCATAGTTGGCTTTTGATAAGAGATTTAAATCCCATTTGGTGTAGTTATACTGTTTGTATGAATGTATTACTTGTGTGTTCACATACATGTATGTGTTGTCTAGGTAGTACCTACCAGTATTATTAAATGTATCTGACTACATGTATGTCTAAGTGTATATATATGCAGTCCTTTGCGTTTATAAAATCATGCAGGAGCCATAAAAAGAAAACGGCGTATTTATGTCACGCTATTCAGTCAGCAGACGGCTGTCTTTTGAGATGGTCCACATTCCCAATTTGCTTCTTTGTATTCGGTTTTGTGACGGGTGGAAAATCTGCTCTAAATGCATACAACATACCTCTATTCCATTGAACACCTTAACGTTTCTTGATTGATTTAGACTAAATTCTTATACATTTTACCGATTTGGTTACTTGAATAGTTGAATTAAAATTACTACAACGTTATGTTTTATTCATCTCAAATTCGATTTAATTATTAAATGGACATTTCGAACAACTTCATGCAAACCCCATTCCTTCCTCTACCCCAACCTCTGCCAGGGTTAGGTCATATTTAGATGTATTTGTATTTTAATCAAAAATACTTTCAATCTTTATTTTTGACACCCGTACAACATACAATCATAAATAGGGATTTTCTAGAGCACAGCAAACTCTTATTTAATATTATGTAGATGTTGGCATTAACAAATGACATCTAAATAAACTAAACACAGATAATAATAATTGTCTTACTTATATAGCGCTGCATCCAATGATCATTTCTAAGGGCTGTTCAGCCACATTGTATACTATGTGGAAAGTATCTCTAGAGTATATTTATGATCACACCACTTCTACACCTTATTAAATAGATAAGTTTTTCAGACAGATTTAAATTCTGTAAATGTAGATAGTTCCCGCCTTAAAGCCCCAATACCACTCTTGTTGTAACTGGATAATATGCCCCAATCATTATTCTGGTCAACGAATTGTACTATTTTACAATATTCCAATTAATTGATGATACAATTTTCATCTTAACACACCGAATTTAAAAAATTAAAAAAAATTAACTACATGGTAACAACATGGTTTGAAAAACTTTACGTAAACACTTTCAAATGTAACTTGGATTTAAACATTTTTTCGAACCCTCTAAACAAGTAAAATAGGGTGTGATGGATAATTTACATAACCGGTAGGACACTTAAACATCTAGTAGTTAGAATAAGGCTAATTTTTTTTCCGGGACCTGTCAAGCCGGCAAGAGTGGTATTGTCCCTTTAAAATAAATAGTATCCATTAACAGTTCTACCTTGTTAAAGAATAATCCTATTAATCCTATAATTTACTATTGGTAGCTGAGAAATTTGCAAAAATATCAATTTCAACTTCAAATTCCATGATGGCTATTCCATGAAGCAATAGGAAAACAAGGGGGTGATTGTGTTATTATTTCCTGTGTCAATGATTTTGAGGGTGGGAAATAATGCCCATGATTGTATAATATTAATAGTGAGTTGATAATCTATTGAGCAAAAAACATAGAAATAATTATGTTTTGACTTTCATAGAAAATATAAAATTCTCCCTTTAAGGTTCCAAAGAATAGATTCATTTATGCCCATTAATGTTGTAAAAATGTAAGGCTTGTTTTTGTAGTTGTGAACAAAAGTAGGACAAATATAGACTTACAGTTATTATTTGAAGCATTGATTACCTGAGCTTGTATTATTATTTTAATATCAATTTTGACAAGGATATTGTTGTTATATTACATGAACAGCTGTGACAATTCTTTTTTTAGTTTATCAAAACACTGTTTTATAGAGACCAGAATTGATTGAATAATTTTTCAGGATCATGGAGAAAAAGAGAAAAGAAATCAACTTCAGTATACCAAAGATAAAACCTGTGAAATGGAAAGGTAAGAGAATTATATTGATGATCTCATTGTATGATTTCTATGTTGGGATAACAATCTGTATATATTCCAAGTAATGTGTTCATATAGATAATTTAACATAAGATTGAGGCATTTATTTGTATTGTGTGTTCTTGTGTCAATATTTGACACAGTAGGCTAAACCATTATTTTACTTAACAGCCAACTATGGATTAAAGATGCATATTTAGCTGCCTGTTGTACATGTAGGTCTTTTTTCTAACTTTAAAATGTTTATATTAATTATTATTCATTTATTTACATGATTGATAAGCCCATAAACAACGTTCTAGGTCATCAGATGGCCTGAGATATGAAATGGATTAGAAATTAATAGAATAACTGTCATTTAATGTTAAAATTGATAATCAATACTTTGTTTTGTATCATAGCAATAGTACTTGACAAAACTTAAAATGATCATTACTTTGCCCAGAATATGTTATTTGACTGAAATTTTCAATTTATACATTTTTTATTATCAATTTTTAAATTACATGTATTACAATGAGAACACCCGTCTCCTTATCAAAATCTTACATGTACATACCGGGTAGTGCATCTTTAATCATTCAAAACAAATTTACATGTACATGTATATTATAGTAACAGTTTCAACTTCATTCTCAAAAACAACTTGATCGATCTAAAAAATAAATGTCAAGTGACTTGCTTAGATGGTTTTTATTCAGATTCAATTGTTTAGCCACTGAACTTCAACTACATACAGTGATAGTCCGAAATTTGGAACGAAATTTTGTATAAATATTGGTTTTGTAGAGTACTTATATATACAAATGTGTGTAAACTAGAAATTCCTGGAATTTATGGTTATATTTTTAATCCCATAAGAAAATATTGATTAACATTACCTCTTGGTTGTATTATGATGAGACTGTTGTATTATAATATTTTGTATTATATTTTATAGATAATTTACGAGAGGTTGAATTAACTAGTCGAGATGCTATAGATGTAATGAATATAGTTGATCATCAAGCTATGAACCATTCCTTTAAAGATGATTGGATCACAAGAAAGATATCATTAGTAGAAAATAGTACATTAGAAACTGAGTACAGGTTAGTAATGTATGGATTTATTTTTCAAATGGTACATTTACATACTAAGACAAAATTTTAGTTATTTGATTGAGATAATATAAGATTGATTTTAGTGCTTAGTCAATTAAAATTGAAGTATCTATTAAAATTAGTATTTTGTCTTTAGTTAAGCTTTTGAGAAACTGGTTTATTAACTACTAATCATTAGTAAAGGATAACCAGACATAAACAAATAGAAACGCAGAGGACAAATCCGCGGACTAGATACATCATTCAAAGATGTTGATAAACAATAAAAGTTAATATGTACTATCAAATCAATTGATCACCCGCTTTAAAAACATTCTTGCAGCAATACAGGCCTTTCTCAAATTGAAAAAAATCATATTGGAAATCTTGTATTAAGAGGACCTCTTTGAATTGGGTGAAAACTGAAAAGTCGATCTGATTATAGTTGGTCTAATGGTCATTTTGTTTTAAACGATGACAATCTTTTTGCATTCCAAATTTTATTTCTATAGATTAGGCTAGTCTAGGGATTATTTTTTGTTTTCATTACTCTAGGTAAAAAACAAACTAAATCAAATTTGTTTCCTTGAAAACACAACCAAATCTGAAAAATATTAATTTGTAAATTTCAAAACTACTGTAATAGGTTGATGTGTGAACAAAGATTTATAAAGGTGTCTTGAAGCGTTCATAAGATATGCTCTACACAAATACTAAACTGGGCACAAAGACTGAGCTCACTTCAGTATCTCTCCGCCCCCCACCCTAACTTGGATTGGCACAGAATAATAAGCAAACATACTGCTGACTTATGTTTACTCTGCTGAAATGAAAATTGAATGATATAGAGCCTCTGTCACCAGTAACAGAAATAATGCTTGAATTTTACACTTTCGTATGACCAAAATCTACTAGCTTATCCCATACTGTCGGTCTTTTTTCAGAGAAAAGAGGAAAGATTTGAAGGAAAATGGTCGAAATACAAGAGAACTCACAGAACATTATGGATTTCTATATGTGAAAGACCAATATTTAGTAGCTAAAATGGTGAAAGAAGGTTTAAAAGCTAAGAAGGCAGTCTTCAATCCAATAGGTATTTGATATATTATTTACTATGCTCTAGGTTGCCATCATGATGTTAAATGTTGCGTGATATCCTTATACTTGGAGATAATAAAACTCACATGGCTTACAGGGAAGCCATTTTAATGGGATGGAAATTTGTAGTTTTTTGTGTACAGTCATTTCAAAAATTTGTCATTAAACTACATATATGCTGAATTAAACCAATAAAAAAAAACTTTGTTTTTAATATTATAGGAGATAATGAATATGGTATTTATGTTTGTAAGCATCCAGATGTACAGCTAAAAATACCTGTTAGTAAGAAAGAAGATGATGTATATATTATAATATTTAAGGTAAGTACACACAGAAAAAGTTCTTTAATTTATTTGTAATTATTTGTAAGCATACATTATTTTTAGCTACTATCCAAAACGCCGTTTTCAGATAGTTAACTACAAATTGTACCATATTTGTCTATTTTATGTTAGAGTCTTTAAATTATTTGAGCCATTTAAAATCATTGAATTTAAATTTGTTAGTCTCTTAGTAAGTCAGCCAGGTCTTACAAATTAGATCTTAAATAAGAGCCCTGTATGTGAAGCATATACATATCAGGTCTGACCAAATTATGTTTAAGTTTAGTCCTATGGAACTTCTTTTTTTTAATATTTGGCTTTCTTTTTCTTGGTGGAAAAAATTGAAATATAAAAAATTACTTGTCCTACAAAAAAGAATTGCCCAAAGTTTTAGGCTTAATATTGAAAAACTCCAATTTTATTTACCCCCTCCCCCCTTTCCACCATACACCCACTTTCCAGTAATTATGTACAGTTCACCATTTCTAAATAAATGGTATTATTCTGCTTGTGTAATGCTAGAATGTGATGTTAATAATTATTGTGTGTACTTGTTTCTTGTAGCTGCTACTGGGTCGTTGTAAAGCTGTTCAACCTCAACAGAATGTAACTGGTGAACCTGTACCTAATTATGATTCATGCAGTAGTTCACTTATAGCTCAATCATGTGATCCTCCTAATATTCTCTTTGCCAGAACTCAGGTACGTTCTATTGAGGTTACTGTAACCCAGAATTATTTATTAATCCCTGATTTCTCAGGGTACCCACTGATGAAAGTGGTTTACACTTTAGCAATTAAAGAAAGGCCAAGAGGTGAAGAAATAGCCTAAATAGTTTGGCTGGAATTTTCATTTCAAAATATCAGGCAATTGGGGAAATAATCTCAAGATTGTTAAACCTGGTCAGTTTACTTATCTAAGGAAATCCGCAATAAGAGTGACTTGGTAGTTGTGACAGGGGGGGTGTGGATGACGGAATAGTTAGCATGTGCACGCTGTATCATAAAGCCTGTCATTGAGTCAACTGGCGTGGTTTTGAATACCCTGTTGTACATTACAAGTAGTAGACTTTGAAACCTGTTCACTGAAAATGTTTTTTTATAACAGATTTTTCTGTACGAGTATTCAGATGATGCGTTACCAATGAATAGACCAAGACATTGTCTTCCATACGCTGTCATAAAATATGTAAACAAAACAAACAAGTCAAAGTCCTCAATGACATCCTCTCCTGCTGTTGTACATAGAAGATTATCATCTGAATCTACACCAGGATATAAACCAGGGACTTACGGTGCTAGGAACCGAGCACTTCAGAGAAACAGTTTGGACAGATCACCGATTCTGGCCAACCCCATGTCCCCACCTATTATAAATATAAGCCGTAATATAGATAATCCTAGTGCCATAAACAGATTCCCATTTCCAAATGAAGCTGGTTTATATGAAAACAGACCACCATTTTATCCTAGCACCACCAATAATACCATTACTTCTAAAGAAGGTTTCACTGTATCTACAAGTCCATCTGACCATTTGGAAAGACAGAACCGCTATAGTGTAGATCGACCTGGTAATAAAGAGGAGGTCGGTAACATAGATAGAGATAATAATGGAGATCAAGTTAGTAATGTTGATGGAACCAACGATCAACAATACCAAGGTGAATCAACCACAAATAAACCAGATCAGAATTCATCCACCTTCAAACCCCTTAATCCTTTGATGCGCAAAAAAAAGAAAGTTGGTGCTCCTGTTAGCGACCCACGATTGTTAACTCCAATGAGACGTAATAATTTAGTGATAGAAAGATTAGATTATCCAACAGCAGACGTAGTAAATACAGTGTATCCTGTAGCTCCTGTTATAAAAACACCAGAACCGGTCCCACCACCGGTAGAAGAGGAAAATAAACCAATTGATAATAAAGCTGATATGCAGAAAATGTTAGAGACAGTTAATAAGATATTTGGTAAGGTTCCGGTATCTGATGAAACCATGGATACCAGTTTTGAAACAGATTCTAATTTTGATGATGATGATGAAAATATCAAATATATCAAAGGTCCCCATACAGGTTATGATTTATCAGATTATGAACCAAGCCCAAAAAGTAAGATTTATATAACTGATGACAGTAGTGTCAACCAGTCAGACCAAGACATGGACACTGATAAACCTAGAACTCAAACCTCATCTAAAACCAAACCGAAAGAAATTGGATATGTTCAAGATTTAGCTGTCCAGTTGCAATCTATTGGAGATTTGAAGGATGTATT
Organism: Patella pellucida; assembly: GCA_917208275.1. Classification (NCBI taxonomy): domain Eukaryota; kingdom Metazoa; phylum Mollusca; class Gastropoda; family Patellidae; genus Patella; species Patella pellucida. The sequence continues at coordinate 78,226,815 of OU795036.1, forward strand.
ATCTAAATTTAATTTTGCAAATGATACAGACCAGAATTCTCAACAAAATTACAATCCAGATAAAAAGATTGAAAGAAGTTTTAGTGAAGACTATCCTAGAGGGCAGTATTCTGCTGATAATTCTAATTCTAGACGATATAGTTGTGAATTAGGTGAAGTTAGTGATAAACTCAGTGATCGATACAGCCAATTAGGAGGTATGTTGCATGCAAACAGTTATGATAGTGACCAAGACAAACTTCCGAAGAATTTAGAAAACTTTAAAATACCAGGTTTGAATAGTCCAGGCAAATGGATAAATCCCTTAAGCAGAGATCACATAACTAATTGTTTCGGGGATAAAGATTATCGCAAACCACCCTTTGGAATGCCAAAAGATGGTGCCCAGATTTCACAATCATCAACTAATCAACATGGAGGTAATGCTGACAATAGAAGTGGTTATTTTAAATCGCTGGATTCATATAAATCATCATCGTCGTACCGTGACTCAGATCTGCTGAATTACACCCAGACGTCTAATGACAATCGGTATGATGTCAAAAAGAACTTGAATCAAAAATTAATGGCTACTGATGTACCTCTTAGAAACACTAAAACAAATGTGTCTGCCATTGAATCTTATTCAACTACACAGTACAATGTGATCACAACCCCAACTTATGTCAATCCATATTCATCTTCATATGGCGACCCTCGACAAAAAAGTAAGGAGGAGAGTGATATGAGTAGTACTGATGGTTTCAGCTCCGATAAAAATGATTTACTTATTGATCTGCAATCCGATAAAGAAGAACCTAAACCTCTAGAAGAAAAACTGTTTCAAGATCCGAAAGTTATTCTTTTAGATCTGGGTAGGGTAAGTAAATTATCTTAAAAGTAAACCAGAACTTTATGTTTGATGACTTAAAGGGACAATAACACTCTTGCTGGCTTGACAGGTCGAGAAAAAAAAAATAGCCTTATTCTAACTACTAGATGTGTAAAGATACATTCCCGTGTACGAACTGGGTGATTTGGTGATATAATTGGACTAAAAACATACTCAATCTAATTAATCAATCAAAATATTGCTCTAAATCGCTCTCAAAATATTGCTGTTCACAGGAAACACCAGAAGCTGTAAAAAATCTATTTTAAATAGTCCATATTTGTGATGTGTTGAAGGGAAGAACTCGATGGAGAATTTGTTCAATATATAAAAGACAATGTATCGCTGCATAATACCTGGACGTTATGTTGAGTGCTCCCTCTTACAATGACCTCACACAATCTGCGCGCGCATCCTTGACGTTGCATATAGGTGTTTCACTAATTGTCAGGTTGTCCATTTGGCATACCCTGACATTCAATATTTTTCTTGTAAGATTGGATGTTTCTACTTTCCATATATACCAAAATTGCCATACTTTTATTGGAAATATCCACCCAATAAATATTTATCTGGGAACTCATCTTTAAGTGTCCTATCCATTACATCCTATTTTTCTTGTCCGGAGGGTTCGAAAATATTTTTAAATCAAAGTTACATTTGAAAAAGTTTAAGCTTTTCAAATCATGTACTGTAGTAGAATTTTTCCAATTTTTTAAATCAAATTTTGTTAAGATGAAATTATTGGAATATTGTAATTAATAGTACAATTTGTTGACCGTAATAAAGATTGGGACATATTATTCAGTTACAACAAGAGTGGTATTAGGACTTTAAAAAGGCAATCAGTCATTCTGTGAAATGCTTTATTGACGAGCACTGTCAGTATTTAATAAATGATGAAAGTTGTTTTTGTTTTTTACAGATGAGTGAAATAAAGGAGAGTGAATGTGACACATGTAAAAAACAACAAGATTTAATTATTCCAAATGTTCCTGAAAGTAAGGATGTCCGAAATTATCTCAAAGACAAAGGCATCCAGATGAAACCTCGATTAATACCCAAAACAACAGCTGATCTAGCGGAAGAACCCCCTGTAATTGATTCTCATCTTCTTCAGAATGTTAAAGATATCTTAGATAAGTTTAATGTTAGTGGCTTGAGTGGACCTAAAGTTACCCAGTCTTCTGAAGTTGTTAGTTCTAGGGACACCCAATCTCCACTTCCTACTCAATCACTTCTCCCTTCTCAACCCCCATTCTCCTCTCAATCACTAATATCTACTCAAGCGCCATCCACTAAACAACTTCCACTAATTACTCAATCACCAAACTCTATTCAATCGCCACTTCCTACTCAGTCCCCATCCCCTATTCCACCACCAATATCACCATTCTCTACTCGGTACCCATTTACTACTTCTTCAACACTCTCTACTCAATCACCACTCACTACTCAATCACCACTCCCTACTCATTCCCCCTTCCATACTCAATCACCACTCCCTATCCCATCACCTCTGTCACCACTCTGTACCCAATCACATATCTCAACTCAGTCACCTCTCCCTATCCCATCACCAATCTCAACTCGATCACCATTCAGTACCCAATCACCAATCTCAACTCAATCTCCACTCTCTTCTCCCTCTCCATTTATTACTCAATCACCACTTTCTACTGTGTATCCTCTACCAACTCCATCTCTTGAACCTGTTTTAAAAAGTTCTGAACTAAGTAGAAGTAGCTTGTCTTCAAATGAAGTAATCAAGGACAATCATAATTATTTACCATCAGTTACTGGGTTGGAACCTCCCATAACATACCCACAAAAAAGACATTCTTCTCAATTACAATATCCGTTTCTAAAACGTTTCAAAAGTGAATATCCTATAGATTCTATTGAACAGTCAGCAGCAAGTGATGCTAATGTTAGTGATTTAAACTCACCGTATATTCCTTTTATATCACATCCTATGCCTGCTTCCACACCAGCATACAGGGATACATCTGACAAGAATGTGTACAAAACAGAATCCACTGTAACTCCTAAAAAAGTAATAGGTTGTATTTTCAAAGATTCTGCGGCTTCAACTACAAGTTCAAAGTGGACACAATGGCATCAGTATATTGCCCAAACGAAGACATCTGCTGAGAGAGACTTACAAAACAGTTTAAATACATCAGACAGCCGCTTGGAAAAAAATGAAAATAAAGAAGGTAAAACTGAACAAAGTAAGGATGTACCTCAACCTAATAGACATTTTGGAACCGAATTAATGACACAGTCATCTGAAAAGGAAGCTGAACCACTAGTCAAAAAGTCAGAAATCCAGAGGAACTCTCTTGCTACACACAAGACATCGAACATAGATTCTAGTCCTCAATCTAAACATAGTGCTTCAAATAAACCACAAGAAATACAGCAAGAAAATGGCACTGAACCTCAGGTGTATAAAACTAGTCTTATTAAAGAAATCAAAATTGTTCAAGACCTCTTGGAAAGACTTTCGAAAACATCCAAATCAGACTTTGCTAAAATGTCATGGGAGCTTCCTACAGGTAAATCATTTCCTAAAGATGATATTACTCAATCTACACTCAAAACTGCTTTATTGGAAGTTGAGGGAGAACTTATTATGGGATTACATAATAAATATTTCATGTATAGACCTAATGAACGAATCCCGAGCCCTGTATTGTTTGATCATGAAGTTAAATGTGTGTATGCTACAGGTGGCTGTTTTCTTTATCTCAATACTTTTATGTCTCAAAGACTGTTTCAGTCTTTATTACAAATGAAGAAAAAGATATTGGATGTTTATTCTGAAAAACAGAAGGTGAGGAGTTCTAGTTCTAAAGTCGAATCATTGAATGATCATTTGGATGCTTTGTTAACCAAGAGAAAGTTACTGCTACGAACACTCACTGGTTCGGTTAAAGAGGGACGTTTAAGACAATTAGAAAAATCTAGATGTCATTTTCTTATGTCCATTGAGTATATGAAAAAAACCTTACAAGATAAAGACACACCCAAGATGTTTTATCTTCATAATTTATTATCAGCTCTCAATGAACATGCTTTAATTGTACAAAGTGAGTTGGAGAGTCATTAGAATAACTGCCATCAGTTTATATGTCTATACTTTAACAAAAAACTTTTCTTAATTCTTTTCTTGTTATGTATAATTTAGATACAGAGCTGACTGTTTTCTTATAATAGTTCAAGAATAGATAATGATAAAAATGAATAAATTGATAATTTCAGTCAGAATGATTGAAGTTTTGATCAAGAAAATGGCCTAAACAGACTCGAAAATGTCAAGTTCCATTGCTACATTTCAATTTTACTATAGATATAATGGCCTTGTTCAGTGAATAAATGTTTTAAATTTAGTTTATATAACATTTGAAGTCAGAAAAACAACTGCAATTGGCAGATTTAGCTCTTACATAATACATGTTGTCCCCAAATGATTGACCATACAATTTTATTAGAATACAACTAACAAATCTGTTAAAAAGCCATGATAGATCAATCTTTACTTTATTTTCTAGCCCCCAATTTAGCCAGAGACTATCAGCAGATATTCTCTTTACTTTAATGAGTGCTATTAATTAAGAAATCCAATTCTGTATGTTTTTAACTATGAAAGTTTACAGGTATTTATACAATTTTAAATTGTTTAAAGATTTTGATGTCTGTCTTATATAGGATAATGTTACATACAAGTACATATCACATCACCATGAAGAGCAATTCACTCTTTTGAAAAATGTTTATTGATATTTGAGGAATTAATAATAATAATATTATTTGAAAACCGAAATTTGAACTTTGGAAATCCAGTGAAATGACATGTTTAAAAAATGTTTATTGATATTTGAGGAATTAATAATAATAATATTATTTGAAAACCGAAATTTGAACTTTGGAAATCCAGTGAAATGACATGTTTAGTTAAAACCTAACTGTGTAGAGAAGATGTGTATTGAATGATGTATTATATAGTTAGATATGTAGATATGTTTATACAATGTACAGTGTGAATGCTAAGCAAAATGTATCCATAGATTGTTTAGAAGGTTAAGATATTTTATATATATATGTGTGATTTATTATGTACTATGTACATTGTTGTAAGAAAGAGTTTTACCTAGTTGTTAAATTGAGGGTATTTCATTCAGGGTTAGAGGAAATTTAATTATGGAAAATTTCTTAATTGGGTTATAAATATAAAACCTACTGTGATTTATACAAAATATGACAATATTACAAGAAAACTTTCAAAATTAAAGTCATTTGCCCATTGCGAAAAAATCTCAAAAGCACCCCTCCAAAACCTTTATTTGATGAGGGAGTAAATTGCTGATGGTTCTGTCAACATTTGTTTTAGAACAAAGTCCTATGTTTCTGAGCAAACTTGAATAATGTAGTTGGCAGACTTTTTGAGTTATTGTGGTTGTGACTTTACATAACACTATACTGTGATTGTCTTTCTATCTGTTTATTGTCCCCCGCCTTTCGAAGAAAGCAGGGGACTATTAAAATGGGTCCGTCTGTCCGTCTGTCACACTTTTTGGGACACAATAACTCTCTTTCTAATTGAGCTAGAATATTCAAACTTGGTGTAGGTGTTTATTAGGTCATTACCTTGATAGAGTTCGAAGATGAGCATTTTCCGCTTAGGGTAAGCAGAGATAAGCAATTTGATTGGTTGATGCTTTGGGACACGATAACTTAAGTTGTAATTAAGTGAGAGTGATGAAACTTGGTATATAGTTTTATTTCATCAAGTTCGATAATGAGCATTTTCTGCTCAGGGTAAGCAGAGCGATAAGCAATTTGATTGCCCGAGACTTTGAAACATATTAACTCTCGTTCTAATTGAGCTAGGATATTCAAACTTGGTATAGGTGTTTATTAGGTCAATACCGTGATGAAATTCGAAGATGAGCATTTACCGCTTAGGGTAAGCCGAGATAAGCAATTTAAATTTGTTGATGCTTTGGGACGCGATAACTTGAGTTGTAATTAATTAGAGTAATGAAACTTGGTATATAGTTTCATTTCATCAATACCTTCACTGAGTTCAATAATGTGCATTTTCTGCTCAGGGTAAGCAGAGTGATAAGCAATATGATTGGCCAAGACTTTGGAACATAATAACTCTCCTTCAAATTGAGCTAGGATATTCAAACTTGATGTAGGTGTTTATTAGATCAATACCTTGATTGAGTTCGAAGATGGGCATTTTCTGCTAAGGGTAAGCAGAGATAAGCAATTTGATTGGTTGGTGTTTTGGGACGCAATAACTTTAGTTGTAATTAAGTGAGAGTGATGAAACTTGGTATATAGTTTTATTTCATCGATACCTTGACTAAGTTCAATTATGAACATTTTCTAGACTTTGAAACACAAAAATTCTCCTTCTAATTAAGGTAGAATGTTCAAACTAGGTGTAGGCGTACATTAGGTGAATGCCTTGATGGAGTTCGATGATGAACAATGTCTGATTCTATCTGGTAGAGAAGGATGAAACTTAGTGTATAGTTTGATTGCTCAATACTTTTGAAAAAAATAAATGTGCGATTAATTAATATGTGTCATCTATTTATTTTGTGATTTCAGCGGGGGACATCAGCCTCACTGTTGGCTTGTATTCTTCTTGTTGATAGTCGTTCAAGTAAGATATACCCTTAATAAAACATATATTATGTTAAATAGATCATGGCATTGTTGTTACTAATTATAAAGTGTGCTAAATATACTATTAAAAAAAAGTAGGGGATATTTGATTTTGGGGGCATAATACTAAAATATGCAAATGACTACGAAAAAAGTCACTATAGAACCTAACAGAATAAGCATTTCCAGTTACATGTGACGCCCAAACGCACCAATAGCTACCGCATGGAATGCAGGTGATGCTTGGGATCATCATGGGGGTCCAACCCAAGATTTGCACGGCTCTGACTTTGAAAGTTACAGTCATTGTGGCATTAAAATTCCAGGGTGGAAACGTCGGTTTAATTGTTTTAGTGACCAGAAAACAAATTTTGATATGCGTCGGCTTACCCAAAATGAAAGGTTACGTGCCCTTGGCATACTACAGATTGGCACAACACAGGTGGTTGTGGCACGGTCGATGAATGTTTCTCAGTCTGTCATAAGCAGGCTATGGTCCAGATACCGTGATACACAATCTGTACAGGACAGACCACGCTCAGGTAGACCAGGGGCGACAACTCAAGCCCAGGATCGATTTATCTGTACGTTGGCCTTGAGAAATCGTGTCATCACAGCAAATCAGACCAGCGCTTGTCTTCAAACAAACACTGGTGTGAGAGTGAGTGGCCAGACCATTCAGAGTCTACTGCATAGGGGCCACCTTCGCGCCCGACGTCCTCGATTGATCTCTTGTTTGAGCGATCATCACATTCAGGCAAGACGTCGTTGGTGTAGGGATCGTTAACACTGGGATAATAGACGCTGGAGCTTTTCAGATGAGTCAAGGTTCACTGTTGATTTTTTGGACAGACGTAGGAGGGTGTGTCGTCGTCGAAACGGGCGCTTCCAAGACGTTAACGTCATCAGACATGATCGATTTGGGGGGGGGGGGGTCTGTTATGGTGTGGGGAGGCAACACTGTTGCTGGAAGAACGGCTTTACATGTTGTTGCAGGGCGTGTTACAGGCCAGTACTACCGGGACAACATCTTGACAGTCCACGTTTTGCCGTTCGCACGACGTCATGGCCGCCGTGTCATCTTCCAGGATGACAACGCAGGATGTCACAGGGCCAGGATTGTTACAGGTTACCTCCAACAACAGAACATCACCACATTACCTTGGCCAGCACCGAGTCCCGACCTCTCCCCCATCGAGTATGTCTGGGTCATGCTTGGACAGAGGTTACGTCAACGTCAACAACGTCCTGCCAATGTCCAAGAACTTGCTGTTGCGTTGCAACAGGAATGGGACAATCTAGACCAAAATGACCCCGGGTATCATTTTACCCTTATAATGGACAGTCTGTGCCTTACTTAGTCTAACGATCATTTGGAATAAATCGATGAATGTGAACTTCATTTTATTTTGTCATTAAATTTGTTTCTTCGTCAGTTTCATTAGGTGACTTTAATAACACTTAAAAATCAAATATTCCCTACTTTTTTTTAATAGTACCTATATAAAGAATGACACAAGAAGTCTCATTAGCAATGCTTATCAACACTGTTGGTAATGCCATTTACATGGAAATAATGATTAAACCATGCAGCAGTTCCCATGAACAATACTCCCACCCACACTTTGCAAGAGATGTAGAGAGAACATGCTAAAAAAAGGGCGATTTTTTTTATATATAATCAGGGACCATAATCCAGGATGTTGCGATTCGATCTGGGATATGAACATATATTTTGATTTTCAGCAAACTCGGAGAAAATTCTGACTCATATATAGGGCGCATAACCTTGGAATTACCTTCATTTACACTTTTTGCATACAGAGAGGCCATTTTGTGGGACAGTTTCATTCCTTTTTTCACGAAATTCGAACTCAACCATCACTATAATGGCGGTAACAATGATATATTCGAGCGGTTTTTAAAATCAGATAAAAATTGTGACCTTCAGAGGGACCACAAGCTAAGGCTCGATTTTTAAACGCACACATTTCTTACAATTCGGTGCCATAATCAGTGCTGGATTAACCATAAGGCAAATAAGGCACGTGCCTTAGGGCAAGCCAAAAATCAAGGCCACAAAATAATAAAGTACGCCTTTTTTGATAAGCACGCAAAGTCGTAAATACAGTACTGTCAATGTTCTGAATTTATTTGTTATAATTTTTAAGTTGCTAAATTTAACCTAATTCCTTTTGTCAATGAGCCCAACATATCTGTATTTTCAGGCCAACTATCAAAATGTGCCTTAAGGCCAGGCTCCAGCAGACCTTTAGTTTAAAGTTTCATCAAAATCGGATAAAAATTGTGACCTGTAGAGTGTCCACAAACAAATTGCGGATGAATGGACGTGCAGGGGCGACAGCCAGTGTTCGGATATTCGAACAAAACACTATTCGACGGGTCTAGAAATTTGTGTTCGAATATTTTCAACTTTTAACTATTGAAAGGAATGAGCAGCTGAGACCTGATATTTCGAAGGTAGTCGACCAGAGCGTAGCCTATTCACAAACTTTGCGTATAAAAAAATAAGAATAACAACTCTACAGCACACGACGTTGAACTTGACCCAAATTTGAAAGAAACATATGTTAAACCGTGATGGGACTAGATTCCTGCATAGGTAAATAGGTTTATATATGCAAGTCATTCAAAAGACACTTAGCCAAAAAATTAGTCGATTTCTCTTGTAAATCTTAGTCCCGAAATTACCTTGTTGTGTTGAGTGAACGTTAAACCCCATCTCTCTCTCTCTCTCTCTCTCTCTCTCTCTCTTGTAAATCAAGATTAATCAAACAGAAGAAAACTCTTGATGAGTTCACGCCGCTGGATGCGATCCACATCGGCCGTATATGCCGGTCAAGACCTAGGGCTATGAAAAATGACCGTCACTAGATTTGACACATCGGTCATTTTCCACGCCGGAAAAAAATAGCCTTTTTTTAAAAAAAAAAGCAACACATTTTCAAACATGGCTACGATCGATCTCCGCTATGTAACTATACAATTGTACAGTATACCAAAATACCTTTAACATGATAAGTAAAGTAATACGGATATCAGGCGGTGAACCAGTTAATTAGAGGTCTGTGTGCAATATTAGTCAAGATAGCCCAGGCATTATAACTCAACAGGGTTTATGGTCGATCTAAATGTATAATATCACCAAAAAAGTCCCAGTCCGAAAACAGTGTCCAAATAGGTTAAACTTGCCAAAATCAAGAATATTAATTTTTACGAATGATCATTATATGACCGAGTTTGGTTTCCATACAAATTTTGGTGATTGGGTATACCGCGGAGTTAATATCGGGTAATAATTCAAGATGGTGGTCCATTTTCTCATTTTGGTGATCAATTGGTCCCCCTTTGTTAAACTAGGAGGAAATCCAATTAATTAGAGAATGGGAGATTAAATATACTCGAGTCTGCCTCAGATCTAATATAATGGCATTCATCAAGTATCAATTTTATTTGGACTCCCTGGCCTACCACCGGCCTCACTTAAAGCTACACGTGGAAGCATAATGGAGCGCGTCTATGTTTGGTCCACAACCTTAAACCTACCTCGGAATATATCAAAAATTGTTGTAAAAATTATTATAGACTACAAATACACCCACTTTAAGATAAATAATTTTGCCTAGTCGTTTTTGTACTCTTTAATTTTCATTTCACTGCATTTCAAAGTAATCATTATATCGAATAAATTTTTCTTACCATTTTAATCATTTTCATATCATTGCATTTCAAATTAATCTTCATTTAAAAAAAAAATATTGTTCTTATCAATTTCATTAATTTTCATATCTCTGCATATCAAATAAATCTTTATATTGACATAATGTTCTTATCTATCTAAATAAATGTTATCTTTTTCATGAATTTTCGCAATGAATTAATTTCTGTGACGCGTTTACAGTGAAATACGTCATTCCAGTCTAATATATTGATAATGTACGATTTGCAAGTTGCCTGCACATTAATTAAAATAATGGTACGCCAACATCAAAGGGTGACGTCATATCTGTATTTCAATTAAGTTTAACGAACATTTAGGTACTTATATGACTTATTGGCCTAAGCTGCTTTTGATAATATATTATATTGACTTTTCAACTCTGTATATTCTTCTGTTAAGGCACGAACTGGCTATGATCTTATTGAACATCTGTGTACTAGCCCCACACGACTTCAAAGGCACACATACTGGGCCCTGTTTCACGAAAACTTAAACTAAAATCCTTAAAATCGATTTTAACTAAAATCAAAATGAAATTTTAAATTTTATCCGTTTCACGAACATCGATTGTAACTTAAAATACAATTTTAATGAATTTTAGTTAAAATTGCTTTCGTCTGCGCAGTGCACATTTCCGGTGTGGCACTTAGGACAGCCTTCTGCTTATCTTAACTTACAATCGATTTTAGTTAAAATTGTCTCAAAACGATTTTAAGCATTGTAGCCAAAATCCACTAAAATAATATTGTAAGTTACAATTGTATCCTAACTTAAAAAAGTGGCGTTTCACAAAACTATTTTAAGGACAATTTTAACTAAAATCGATTGTAACTTAGGATAGCTGTCACCCTCTCCTAACTTAAAATCACTACATTAACAAACATTGATTAGAGCTACATTGTTTGATCTATTGCGACATACAGATATTATTGGCACATAATTTTAACATACAATTGTTGTAGTGTGTCTTTGTATATATGCTATGATATAATTTTTGTTAAAGTAGTAATTGACCAATGTCAATTTTCGATGGAAACAATGTGTTCTGTGGAAAGTGTGAATCAAGGTTGTCAAACGGACATCGGAGGACCCTAGCGTTTGTATAAATGTAAATCGATGGAGCAAAAATGTGAATGCCGATGTTAACTTTCGCAAACGGGACATAGCAACCAAATCAGCCAAGGAAGTTATTAGAAAACGAATTAAAAGAGACAAACAGGAAAGTTTATTCGTTGGAATGGTCTCCCGACAATGATGAATTCGTGGGTGCCCGAGGAAGATTTGGATGACCTTGCTAAAATATATATTAAGAACCACGCGAAGGAAATACCTGGACCTAAGCTAGGTAATCCGTCTAACGCTCGATATGGTCAGAATGTTACATATCTGCAACATCTCCATGCACGAATGCGGCAGCAGGTGTGGCATAATGGTCGGACGTATCCATAATTTGATAGACAATTTGTGTAAATATGTGATCAATGTCTCCTTGTAATTTGATGCACTTTTTTTTCAGTGCTCGCTTGTTTTATTTTTTTAAAATCCATATAAATTAATTTATTTGCTTTTAGGGTATTGATTTCAGAATTAACAACGGATTCATTACATGACTTTATTCCGGTTATGTCCTTGTCATTATGTCCTTCCTATTGAGATTATATAAGTGTTACATTAATATTTCATAAATATGTACCTAAGTTCACCATTTTAGATTGAAATTGTTTCTTCCTTAGTGTTATAAGTAGTCTGACGTATTTTGTAGGTGTTATCTTATTAATTGAATTAGTCTTTAATCTATTTAAACGCCTACTGTGTGTGATTTATTGTTTGCTTTTACGGAGAAAAGCTTTTTCGGGGCGACGGGGTGTTGTTGTAGTTTGTCTTTGTATATATGTTATGATATAATTTTTGTTAAAGTAGTAATTGACCAATGTCCGAATTGATATCTCACTAATCTTTCAAGTCGTTTAACTGTTTGAGTTTATACTTAATGTTACGATATATATAACGTAATTATAGTTAACACGCAATTTTGCTATGTCCATATCTTCTTCTGTATTTAAACATCTGTTTCCTATGTGCAATTTAACATTATATCAAATATTATATAATTATTTTAATCCTAAGCTTGTATATATGTTCTGTATTCTATTGTAACGTTAGTCTTGGTTACCGGCTCGCCTTAGCGATACCTATCTCGTTATTGTGACCGTTAACCAGTTTTGGACACTAGTTATTAAAAGTACAATCTTTACTATTTATATGAGTTTTCGTCGTAAGTGTTGCAATAGGCTACAACCCCCAGGAAGTAGCACTTCGACACAATCATTCACAAAAACAATTTTAATTCAATTTATTTTCACAGCATGGGACATACAGCTACTGTCCATCCGTTTACTTTATTGCAAGGTAATTTAAGCATTTGGATGGCGCCCCATATTAGAACTCCAAAAAAAAAAACCCCACAAAACTCCAGTAAACTCCACACTTAAACAACATTTATATCCAATGTCATGAAAAGAAGAGCACTCTAATCTATAAAGAAAATATCTTCGTGTTTAATATAGCCAATTTCTTGGTATTAGAATGCCTAAAGGCCTATAATACCAGACATGCTATATGTAGTATTTACTCATGTTTTTGGGGTTATGATGATTTGTAAAAAGATAAATCAATAATCTCAAATGTATTTATTCAAACTGTTATAGGCCTATTTGAAATTAAATTTTAATATCATAAATTTATTATTTCTTAATGAAGTTACGTTAATAAAACATTCGGAAAAAAACATTTAATTAAGTAAGATAGATAGACTCTTCTGCCTTTTCAAAGTTTCATTGAAAGTGTCTATGAGAATGACATTTCAAATCTAGGCATCGGAACATTGGCTTATTAATTTAATTCCAATATTAATATACTTTTAAACTACGATAAAAAAAATATTGCAGCCTAGATTAGTCGTTTGAGTGACAAATATCATAATTTGTTTGTGAAAATTCTTAATAGATTCTCTTGTCCAAATTACTATAGCACTACGAAATTCTAGCGCTTTAGTTTATCGATACATTATTCCCATTGGAGCCTGCGAGGAAATCAACTGCCAAGTTCAAGGTCAACCCACCAATACATTTCGAAACTAATAATACGCAATAAACTCAATATATACACCTCTATGCAATAAACTCATTTATTTCATCTCTCTACGACTTTTCTGATCATGTGCAAACATTTCTGCAACGTATGAAACTCTTCCTATTGATAATGTAACCGTTAATTCAGTTTGTCAACAGTTTTCAGTTTCGAAGCGTATTTGCTTTCACCGTTAGTACCCGCAGCGGAAATCTGCACTGCGCGGGCGCAAGCGATTTTAACTAAAATCTATTAAAATTGCATTTTAAGTTACAATCGATCTTCGTGAAACGCATAAAATTTAAAATCTCATTTTGATTTTAGTTAAAATCGCTTGCGCCCGCGCAGAGCAGATTTCCGCTGCGGGTACTTACGGTGAAAGCAAATACGCTTCGAAACTGAAAACTGTTGACAAACTGAATTAACGGTTACATTATCAATAGGGCAAGTTTTATACGTTGTAGAAATGTTTGCACATGGTCAGAAAGTCGTAGAGAGATGAAATAAATGAGTTTATTGCGTATTATTAGTTTCGAAATGTATTGGTGGGTTGACCTTGAACTTGGCATTTGATTTTCTCGCAGGCTTCAAGTTCAATGTGTATCGACAAACTAAAGCGCTTGAATTTCGTAGTTTTATAGCAATTTGGACAAGAGAAACTATTGAGAATTTTCACAAACATATTATGATATTTGTCACTCAAACAACTAATCTAGGCTTCAAATTTGTTTGTCGTAGTTTAAAAGTATTTATCAACTTTGAAATTAATACGCCAAATAGCCAATGTTCCGATGCCTAGATTTGAAATGTTATTCTCATAGACCCTTTCAATGATAGGCCTACTTTGAAAAGGCAGAAGAGTCTATCTATCTTACTCAATTTGATGATTTTCCCCCCAGATAAAATAGCTATGGCGCCTAAATTTCTTAATTTATGTTGTTTTATTAACGTAACTTCATTAAGAATTAATAATAAATTTATGGTATTAAAATTTAATTTCAAATAGGCCTATAACATTTTTGAATAAACACATTTGAGATTATTGATTTATCTTTTTACAAATCATCATAATCCAAAAACCAGAAGTAAATACTACGTCTAGTATTATAGGCCTTTGAGCCTTTTAATTCCAAGAAATTGGTCATATTAAACACGGAGATATTTTCTTTATAAATAAGAGTGCTCTTCTTTCCATGACATTTGATATAAATGTTCTTTTAGTGTGTAGTTTACTGGCGTTTTGGGTGGATTTTTTCTTGGAGTTCTAATATGGGACGCCATCCAAATGCTTAAATTGCCTTACAATAAAAAAAAATAGCTGTATATCCCATGCTATGAAAAGAAATTTAATGAAAATTGTTATTGTGAATGATTGTATGTTAAAATTATGTGCCAATTATATCTGTATGTCGCAATAGATCAAACAATGTAGCTCTAATCAATGTGTGTTAATGTCGTGATTGTAAGTTAGGAGAGGGTGACAGCTATCCTAAGTTAAAATTGTCCTTAAAATAGTTTTGTGAAACGCTACTATTTTAAGTTAGGATACAATTGTAACTTACAATATTATTTTAGTGGATTTTAGCTACAATGCTTACAATCGTTTTGTGAAACGCTTCTATTGTAAGTTAGGATGAAATTTTAGTTTACAATGATTTTAAGGAGATTTAAGTTTTTGTGAAACAGGGCCCTGGGCCCTGTTTCACGAAAACTTAAACTAAAATCCTTAAAATCGATTTTAACTAAAATAAAAATGAGATTTTAAATTTTATGCGTTTCACGAAGATCGATTGTAACTTAAAATGCAATTTTAATAGATTTTAGTTAAAATCGCTTGCGCCCGCGCAGTGCAGATTTCCGTTGCGGGTACTTACGGTGAAAGCAAATACGCTTCGAAACTGAAAACTGTTGACAAACTGAATTAACTGTTACATTATCAATAGGGAGAGTTTCATACGTTGTAGAAATGTCTGCACATGGTCAGAAAGTCGTAGAAAGATGAAATAAATGAGTTAATTGCGTATTATTAGTTTCGAAATGTATTGGTGGGTTGACCTTGAACTTGGCATTTGATTTCCTCGCAGGCTTCAATAGAAGTAATGTGTATCGATAAACAAAAGCGCTTGAATTTCGAATTTTTATAGTAATTTGGACAAGAGAAACTTTTGAGAATTTTCACAAACATATTTTGATATGTGTCACTCAAACAACTAATCTAGGCTTCAATTTTTTTGTCGTAGTTTAAAAGTATTTATCAACTTTGAAATTAATACGCCAAATAGGCAATGTTCCGATACCTAGATTATAAATGTCATTCTAATAGACCCTTTCAATGATACTTTGAAAATGCAAAAGAGTCTATCTATCTTACTCAATTAAATGAGTTTTTCCCAAGATAAAATAGTTTTGGAGCCTATTTTTTTTTATTGATGTTGTTTTATTAACGTAACTTCATTAAGAAATTATAATAAATTTATGATATTAAAATTTAATTTCAAATAGGCCTATTATATTTTTGAATAAACACATTTGTGTTTATTGATTTATCTTCATACTAATCATCATAACCCCAAAAACATGAGTAAATACTACATATTATGGCATGTCTAGTATTATAGGCCTTTAGGCCTTCTAATACCAAGAAATTGGACATATTAAACACGAAGATATTTTCTTTATAAATAAGAGGGCTCTTCTTTCCATGACATTGGATATAAATTTTCTTTTAGTGTGTAGTTTACTGGCGTTTTGGGTGGGTTTTTTTCTTGGAGTTCTAATATGGGGCGCCATCCAATGCTTAAATTGCCTTACAAAAAATAAACGGGTGGATCGTAGCTGTATATCCCATACTATGAAAAGAAATTGAATGCAAATTGTTTTTGTGAATGACTGTATGTTAAAATTATGTGCCAATTATATCTGTATGTCGCAAAAAATCAAACAATGTAGCCCTAATCAATGTTTGTTAATGTCGTGATTGTAAGTTAGGAGAGGGTGACAGCTATCCTAAGTTACAATCGATTTTAGTTAAAATTGTCCTTAAAATAGTTTTGTGAAACGCCACTATTTTAAGTTAGGATACAATTGTAACTTACAATATTATTTTAGTGGATTTTAGCTACAATGCTTAAAATCGTTTTGTGAAACGCTTCTATTGTAAGTTAGGATGAAATTTTAGTTTACAATGATTTAAAGGAGATTTAAGTTTTTGTGAAACAGGGCCCTGGTCAGTAAGCATACCATGACTTGATAAAGAGACAATTACATGCATGATCACGAGTCTTATCTTTTGTCGGAGAGTATAGAACGAGAAGTTTGCTGACAGACAGACGAGTAGAGACGAACAGACACGCAGTGACGCAGATGCGTGACGACTAGAGTGGAGAAGGGGCGCAGACGAGAGACCGGCGAGTTCAGCCACTGCCTTGGCAAAGGGGCGGAATGGTAGATTTAATATAGTTATGTACCGCCCTGATGTGTTCCTGTCGCCGTCTAGTTCCCGATGTAGTTTAATAATTTAATTCCTGTTGTACCGATGTAATTGTTTTATATTTTGTTCCGATGTACATAAATCATATATTTTCTAAACTGATCTCTGTTATCACTAAGATAGTGTTACATTTCCCAAAATGATTGATTCAAACGATGATACATCGATAATGAATGAATGAAATGGGCTTCTGCACCTAACCTGGGCTACTTGGAGACGGGCATACGCAATACAGTGTTCTATGAGGGGAAATTTGCCCGGGCAGCAACTGAATTCCAACTGCTAAGGGATCTTATACGTGTACACGGGACCTCGGTTTTTCGTCCCATCCGAAAGACTAGGCATCACTGACAAGGGGAAACCACACCGGAAAATCGAGATGAACTTTCTCGACCACGTCCCTCCCCAGTATTGACTCAATGCCACTTAGTTGTATCACCAATTACAAAAAATTGTATAATAAAATAAAATGTACGTAAAATTTCATGATAATTGAAATTTTCGAAGCCAAAAATCAAAGGCTATTTTGGATATTGGTCAATTTGACCTATTTTGAGACGAATCTTGTAAAATATAAACAGGGCAAGTTCTTTCAAATTTCCGAATCTATCTACCAAAATCGTCTATTAATAATTTCATAACTTGAACTCTTATCCAGTGGATGTTTATTCTCCAACATAGATAATGAGAGCAGTGGATAAATCGTGGTATCTAGCTAAAATTTCGACCAATTTAACCTAATTAACACTCAGCGTTAGATCATAGAACTGTATAGGATTTTCTAGGGCATCGGCTTTAAAAGGATGCAATATATCTAGAATTCTCACGATACTGTATAACCTATTACATACGTACACAATATCACCTACCGACATAACAGTGAAAGAATTGAGTTCCGTTCCCAAGAGAAATTAACGATACGATCAAACATAATAAACTATTTATAAGTTTCATTAATTAATTTCTTCTTATTCCTGTGCTCATCACGTACAAAACCCGCTTTTGACAATTAAAATGTATACTATCTATAATACCTGATTCAGGTGTAAGATGAGGTTGTTAAAATTTATAGGAATATTCAATATTGGATGGGGAAGATGGGGACGATCAATGGAATAGCATGATGCAAGGATATTTAGCATTTAACTTTTGAGAATTCCGAAAATTTTAGTTTCGTTACCTAGACGTGTATTGATATAATATAAGCTCTCCTAGAGACGTTTTCGCTATGACCTGTTACGTTGATGATAGAACAAAGAGTGTTATTATTGGAGATTTGTCTGGTGATGACAAGAATCTTGATGGGCTTGGAATCCGCTTAACCGATATTCTTGACTGTATCTCAGAAAGCTATCCGATCAGAATGGATCAGCCCGGAGAAAAGAAGAATGACACGGGTAAGACGAATATCTGTAATTTTCTCCCAACGACAGAAGATATTATTACAGATCATATTGTACAGTGTGATAACCAGAGTTGCAGCCGTGAACTTAATTGTCGTCTGTTACTTGCAGAAAACACTAAAAATCAAAATATGTCGCTTGGAATCCCAAATAAATCCAGACAACGCCGACACACGGAATTGGAAGGAGATTATTGGAAATTAAAATTGGATTTACTTGGATTACGCAATGTTATAAAGAAACCCGTCAAGGAAAATCCGACGTTAAATGAAATCAATATATTTGCTATCGCAGATTACATCACGCCAACTCCAACACCCGATTTACCAGAAGATGTGCGAAGTGTCGACCATTTTCAGCAATATCTGGGCAATCTGCAACAAAAGGCGGGAACATTTTCAGCACCACCTGAAGGTAGAAATAGAGTAGTCGATGTAAGGACCAAACAGCCCAAAAAACCCGTCAGATTCTCGTCAAAAGTTGTCGAGATAAATATTTAATAAGGTTGGATACGCCGCTTAATCCAGATATTTATGCACAAACCTCCTGGAGTTTACGTCACCTTCCCGGATCCAGCTAAAATAGAACTACATTTCAAGACCTGTATTGTTGTATCTTGGTTTAGTAAAATGTGTTTCTGACATTCCTGTGTTCGAACATTTAAGAAACTCATTGCAGAGGGTGTGAATAAAGACAATTTAACAAACGTTCGGCATGTTAAATCACCGAATGGGACATTTTAATTTAGGCATATTATTTAAAGTGGTAATAAGTAGACTACTGAATGGTCGATTCACTTTTAAAAAAAATATTCGAAAACAAATGTATAATGTTTCTGAACCTTGTATATATACGCATACGGTATATATATACCCCGATAGAAGGTCAGATTCCAGTGCTATAGTCATATTCTTCCAAACTGCTAGGTAAGTTTCAACTAAATTTGGTAGATTAGTTGTTTGGGTATTCTTATTCAGATTTGTATAAATAATGTTGGTGGGGCTTTTGGAGAAGATAAAGGGGAAAACAGATATTTGTCCATTTCTTGTCAAGGACAACCTGATTTGATATAGGCATGTTGTGGTGTTGATAGAGATACCGTCAAAAAAAGTTGTTAGGTTCCGTATGGATTGGCGTTGATTGCTTCATTGATCTCATGGGGCTTATGCAGGGGCAGCCAGAAACGGTAAATACAGGCAATTTCGACTTCTTGTACTAAATCTGTTGATGGATTTTTACCAAATTTGGCTGTTAGGTTGACGGTTCAATTTGTTCAAATGAAGTAACTTGGACCCTTAGAGGAGGAACAAGGGTATGTTACTTATGGAAAGAGAACTGAACATCATATTTATACAGCTACTTTATATATATTTTATGATACAATATAATGTATATATACAACATAACATATGTAGGTATAATGGTAAATACATAAAGTTAATAACAGTAATGTGAAAGACTAAACAATTTCATACATTTATATGTCAGAATATTAAAGATACAATATGTAATATAGAGATAAAAGTTTAAAAATAGATGATGGAAAATGAATATATTTCAAATTTCAATCAAATTACTTTCTTTGACAGTAAGTTATGAATATTTGAAGTTTTGACTAGTAATAGCATAAATAATTACCATTGCTACAATAATAAACAGAGTCTTGATTTCCAATCCTTCAATTGCATTCTGTCCAGTTTAACATTTATGATAAAATGGTAGATATTGTCTAATTCATTCAATATCCTAGCCATTCGATGCTCTAGACAGTTGATTATGGTCTTGCCATGTGAATAAACTTCTAAATAATAATTTAAAAAACATTTGAATTGAAGCCAGAAAATAGATCTACAATAGGCATATTTAGCTCTTACATAATGCATCTTTAATAAAGAAATAATAATTGAACCAGCAGTTACATATTCAGTGATCATGTTTGTATTATCTGTGTATTTCTATTGTTGTATATTCTCTTATGATAACATATTATACTTATATAATAACTATTCATAATTGTTATCTATATATTGCACCACATTTTTGTTAAATATCATTATTTTGCTTGATAATGATATCTGTATGTGTATCGAAATGAACATGTTAATAAATTCAGAAGTTGTATTTCATATAAGTGTTTTTAATTTTAATTCATTAGGTTGTTATCTATCACATGTAATAGTAAACCACTGCTGTACACATTTACTATATAAAAAGCATATTTCTGTGGCAAGACTTAAAATCCCATTGTAAATTTATGCTGAAGCATCAAAATATTTATCAATTAAATTTGCTACATCATCAACTGTGTATTTCATATATTTATCTGGGTTTTTAGTAAAATTGGTATTTGTATATTTATCAAGGAACATTTTATAACGTGGGCAGATAAACTGTTTATTTTCTTCCTTTAATGCATGACGTAGTTCCGGATCGGGTATCGCATAACCTTTCTGTATCTTATAGATATCATCTAATTCTTTATTAAAACCCTGAAATGTATATTATTGAGATTGAAAATGAAGCAAAAGAACAAAAGCATGGACAAAACATTAAGTTTGGAGAAATTTGAGTCAAAGGCAGTCATTTTGAGATTAACACATGGTACAATAATTCGCTTGCATGTATGTATAGGTATTCAGCAGTAGGAGGAACCAAAGGACCCAGCGGAAAACCCACAACGCTGGGCAGATGACCTGACTTCTTATAGGCTTGGGATTGAAAACGTACTACTACTAAATGATAGATCCTTATGATCTAAAGTACACTCTTCACACCACTCAACCACCCAACCCCCCTTCGTAAAAAGATATGTTAATGCCTGGTTTCTCTTTCTACTAATATCATGTAATAAGCTTATTTTGAAGGCTCCATTCCAAATGGTCTCCTCTTTGAACACAACAAATTTTGGCCTGGATAAAAACAATTATATTTATCTTAACTGGTTGCTCACACAATGAAATGAAATGGGGTTTAACGTCTTACTGTTCTGTTCCAATTGTGCTGACGAAGATGGGCATACGCTTTACAGTGCCCTATGAGGAAAATTATGCCTGGACAGCAGGGCTATGGCCTACTCTTCTATCGAATTCCTATTGCCAGGGGATCTTTTATGTGCATGCCAATACATACACAGGATCTCAGGTTTTCCTTCCATCTGAATGACTATGCATTGTCCCTAACCAGGCCCTCTGTCCTGATGAACGTTCTCAACCTACTAAAAAATTAAAGATACTTACAGTAAACTTATCCTTGATATTTTGTCTGTCTTTGTCTTTGAGCTGAAATAAGTAAAAACATATAACACTTATATAGATTTTGGTAGGAATAATCTCAAGCATAACAGTCCAGTTGTTAAAATATTAAAATAAGGCAAGTCTTGGCACCAAAGTGGTTGTGCATGTTAAAAAGGAAACCATGTTAAATATGTCCGAAATTCCTGGAAGAATAATAAAAGATTAAGATATATAAATAAACTAACCTTGGCAGATGGATCTTGAGCTCTCTGTATAGATATTGGTTTATCTACTTCTAATAAGTAATGTAATACTTTACTCCAACTATAATAACACAATAACATTAACATCTATCAATTTCATTTATACTTAGGAGTGTGAAATATATATATAAGATGATTACTTTCCTAACCAGAGAGAGAGAGAGAGAGAGAGAGAAATGGGGTTTAACTCCACTTGACACAAACTTGGTCATTTCGGGACTAACATGGTTTAATTTTATTTCAATAATTCGCTTGTGTGTAGGGGTCTTTAGCTGTGGGAGGAAACCGGGGGACCCAGAGAAAACCCATGAGGTTCTACTTTCCTAACCAGGGATTTGTTTCACAAATAAGACTTATATAACAGGTTTATCACATATTTACTATACAATTCTGGCCTCAAATTCACAAAGTATTCTCAGACTTACGTTAATAATTTACTCAAAATTGTTTTCCTTATTTTAACTACAATATAGCCCTTTATAAAACTTTTGTTGTTTTAATATATCAAATACATCAAAAAGAAACTGTGTGCGAAGTCTTGTATTTCTGGATCAAAGATATTTTTCATAAACAGCGACTGAAAGTTGAGTAAATTCTTAACTTATGTCTGAGAATGCTTTGTGAACTCGCAGCCTGATATTATGTATGCTTTGTGAAATGGGCTGAAGGTAACCTATATGTGTTAGAAATGTTTCAAATAAAAAAAGATATTTTACCAGAGATTTAATTTTACAAACCTTTGGGAGTAAAGTCTCTTTTGTACTTGAATCTGTTCTAAATAAAAACTTTCAACTTTATCATTCCACATCAACAAAAGACTTAATAAACCAGACCTAAAATAAAAAAAGAATACCTTAAAATAAATAATAAGCAACTCATCCTAGCATTATATTTAATAACTCATAGAAAACACAATTTTAAACACATATTTAAAATGTATCAACATTTTATTTTTCAGTTGTTTACTCATTATAAGGCACATGGCTAGCTGTTTAATCAAGGTCAAGGGTACTAATAATGCAATTGTCACAGGCCAAGAATATGTTTCCTTAAATACATCTATAAACGGAACGTAAAAGACATTCCATTAAATCTGAAGTGTGTATCATATTCGTAAAAGTCAAAAGTCGGTGTAATAAACCGTTGAATTGTAAACTTGTGTTATTTTACCTGTTTATATATAACGCACATTACATTATATCTTACCTTTTGATTGATTTCAGAATATAATTAAAATTATTTAACATGAAAATTGGTTTTAAAGCTGGATCACCATATGTTTCTGCTTTATTAGAAAGATTTAAACCCAAGGCTGACAATACTCGGGCTGAAAACACATCACAAAGTGTATATAATATGTAATATCACTTCAATCCCGATATACGCCCCCCCCCTCCATTGATGACAAAATAATGTTTCTGTTTATTAACGTTTTTGTGCTTTTTTTAAAAATCTATAATAAATCAATTTGTAAATAATCCGATAATGTGACACTTGAGTCTCCTCTTAAAGACATAAACTGATAGATACTTTCTATTAACATGTACATCACATTCACATATAAATATTAGGAAGAACATACTCATATAGTCAGCTACTTTCTTTATACATGTATCAGGTGTAATATTGGCAGCTGGAGATGCCTGCTCACCTAAAATACACATTTAACAACTGTAGCAAAAACTCAGATTTTGGAACATAAGATAAGCCAGAGACAATAAATCACATTTCAGTATCACTCACACTCTTGGTATGGAGGGATGTGGTGCAGGTTAGTGAGCTGAATGTCAATTCCTTTATAAGCCTTTTTGCATATTTTACAGGCAATGACCTTGAGAAAAGGTTACTTGCGACCAGGCCTTAAGGAATCTTGTTGACTCTTTATTTAGGTCATTTAAGACTAAAATACATAAAAAAAACATTTTCTACGGTTAAGTGTGCAATATGAGGCTTAGCTACTTTTCTTAAAATACCATCTGCACAAGATTCTTTTCATGTAAACCTAAATATTTGGCCCATTAAGGCAGATATTAATATCACACTTGGGGAAATAGTTTTAAGTCACTAAGCCATAGGTTGAATGAAAATTGATTTCCTCTTAAAATGTACCTAGTCAGATGAGAATGTTAAACACTAATGCTTAAAAGACATTTAGATAATTAATTACCATGCATTAATAACATAGCTCCAGCTGTTTCACCATATTCTTTTAATTGTTCTAGGAAAATAATAGTCTGAAAGATAACAAATTTAAAAATAATTGTGTTTTTCAGAATAAATGACACAGGCCATAACTGCCTGTTATAACTACCATATTTGTCTGTGTATAAGGCACACTTTTTTACCAGATATATTTATTTACAGAAGGGGTGCGCCTTATAGATATAAATATAAAGTATTAGGGGACCCTTCGGGACTAAATCTTATAAAATTGTATGGCCGTTAGTTGCATATCTTGGCTTTTCCCTGTGTCAACAGTAAAAATATATGAATATTTATACCAGTTCAAACATATTATTATCATTGCAATCCTCTTCATGATAATTGATCTATGTTTAACTTGTATATATGCAGACAATTATCTCTATTGTAATTGAATTAGATATTAACTGTAATATCGTAGTCAAATTAGTTTTATTGTACAACATACAATAAGTAAAATAATCTACAATCACCGACAACATTCATCACAAATTGTTTAAAGTGCACATAAGATCATAATTTCCTATTACATAATATAATAAACAATGATTACTAAATCCATATTACGGAAAGTTCAAATCAATCTGATTAAAATTAACTGAGCTATTTACGTTTTAGTATAGGACAGCCAAAAACGGTTTTCAAATTTTCATAAACGACCTTAATCCGGTTAATTGGCTGATGACGTCACAGGCGCTACACATAGTATACACATTATCTATCCAATATATCACTGCCTGTATAATATATCACTGTATACACAACACCACCAGTTAAAAGTGTGTATTGTCGGTAATCATTAGCTCGTAATTATCACTATGAGGGACCGGGTATCGTCCAGATATTACGAAAAAGCAAAGATACTACCTTTACCATCCAGAATCTAATACATTTGTCCAGTCAATAGATTGCCGTCTAGAGTGTGTTAAATGCCGCCACCATTCATTAAAAACCGCCAAGTTTGTGTTACCGTGTAGATTAAGTTTTACCGATATCAGATATTGACAGCAACATATACCGGCCGGGTGCCAGTCAAGTCGTCTACAAGCGAAGTCGTCCACAGCGAAGTCGTCCACAAGGCATTGGTGGTGTCGTCCCAAACAATTAATACTTGAATAGAGTCGTACACAACAACTGATTGGTTAAGTCGTCCACAACTAATACTTGAATCGTACACAATTTAAAATTTAAATGGAATAAATAAGTTTTACTCGTTGATTTTTGGTGATTACCGGTAACAAACGAGATTAGTCCCTCGTTGTATAATCGTATTGTTATTTTATTGCCGATATGATTTTAGATATTAGATCAGTTCACTGATGTTTTTTGTAATAAAATATATTTAGACAATATTTAATTTACTTGATATGAAATCCGAATATAAATTATTCGATGGATAAATGTTTGTGATAAGATTAGTTTATGATGACAGACATGGTTTATTTTACAAGTAGGCTACATATTGCCATCTAAATCACTCGCCAAAATACATCACGGACTGAACGCCTAATAATTAAATAATCAACTATAAATAGCGCCGAGTTCACTTTTAGATAAGACAAATTAGATTGATATTATTTCGGCACTAAAATTAAAATAATATAGCGACAAGTGAATACATACTTTATTTACCCAGTAATTCGTTAAATTGCGCCGGAGCCCTTTTAGATAAGACAAATTAGATTGATATTATTTCGGCATCATAAATAATTTAAAAACTAATCGTTGATTTAATTTCCGTACACGAAATGGAACTAAAAGGTTCCAAATTTAAGAATTCCGTATAAGATTCAATTTAGAATACCAAAATGCGAATCGTAACACATTGTGGTCTACACTGTGTAGTAATATATTATAAAATAAATCATAAATCAATGAAATATGTTGTAAGGTGGACACTGCATGCTTTGCTTTAATACTGACCTAGTGTTTGTGGCTACGTGCAATTTTATTCTTTGATCTGTTAATATCATTGTTCCGACCTGTCAATCACCGTAAAGAGATTGACCAATCAGAGAGCCCGATGATGGTGGATATAAAAATATTACACATTAAAATGTCTCGAATCGCATGATGATCTACGTAGATATTTGTCTTTATTAGTCGTTAAACGCGTGGTACTATTTTACCTCGGAGAACGTCTTTTTGAAGTAATAAATTTGGGTCACGGTTCCTACGCAATCACAAATATACTCCATTTATTATGAACTTCGTGTAATGCCGAATCATTAATGAATGAAGTAGAGATTATAGTAATATTAATAAACTATGTTCTATATTATAAGTTTATAAGTTATTATTTGTTGATACGAATTATGTCTAATTTTTAAAGTAGCCTAGCATAACAATGCAAATCACTAAATTATTTCTCTCAATTCTTATCGGAATCACGTGACATGAAAGGGAAATCCTCGCTTTCATCTTTCATTTCAGTCATACGTAACCCGTGTGACATTTCCCCGCCTTTCCTACATGCTGTTAGCCAATAGCTACTGTAAATTTTTCCGCGTTGAGATGGTCCTACCCAATGAAAAATTAATTATCGTTGTTGGTGCACGGGGTAATGGGATATGAATAACAGAAAGAATAAAACGATGACCAAGTGGTAATTTGACGTAAAATCTTTTAAACACTGTTCATTTCTCCACAACGTCTGGGAAAATAAATGTTTTGTCTAAAAATAAACTCCTTCAAATCTAAATGGTAGTGTTCATTTTTAAAATCGCCCCGAGAAACTGAACGGTCGTAAAGTGGACGACCGATAACAAAACGATGTTTTTTGATCTACACGGTAGCACACAAACTGGGCGGTTTTTGATAAATCTTGGCGGCATTTAACATATTCTAGACGGCAATCTATTAACTGGATACGTGTATTAGATTCTGGGTGGTAAGGTAAGTTTATTTCCTTTTTTCGTAAAATCTTGACGATAACCAGTCCCATGTAAGCTACATTTTTGGTTTACGGTGTGCTTATTCTGATTAAAAAGACGTGGGGAATATGGCTACAGCAACCGGCTTTATAAAACAAATTCTAAATTACGAAACAAATTTATTCTTTATTCTTTGAATGGCATTTAGTAAAACAAATTATTCCGTAGTCAAGGATTAAGGAATCGGTCAAGCGTTAATGAATACACACACCGACTGTATATAGGTAATTAAGGAATAAACATTCCGAATATGCATTTGTACACTGTGACGTCACTAGGGACTGAGGGGATTAAGAGTGTTTTCTATAATTGGCCAAGTCGTTTTTACGGGAGGTCTATATTTGCGACTTTGAGTGAAGATAGCTGATTTATTTTTAATCAGATTGATGTTAACTTTCCGTAATGTGCATATAATAACCACTGTCCATCACTACGCCGAGTTTCAATTTGTCGTCTTATGTGCACTTTAAGTGTTATTTGGAAGCAGTTGACATTACCTATCACTTTGTATAGAATATGAATTACTACTAACTAAAATTTCTTATTGTTGATGATATATTAAAATTGAATATATATTACAGTGAAACTACCGTTAAGTTTTAATTGTGACTCAGGAATTATCAACTTGTACACTAAAATCTGTATACATTTATATTCCTTTTTAAAAATAAGGTTCCAAAGTCTAGGAATAGTTGATATTAACTTACATGATTAGCTAATTCATGAACTGTTCCATCTCTTGGCATATTGGATGCTTTATCTGGATCGATCTATTGATGAAATATAAAATTAATTATGAAGAAGTGGAGTACCTTTAAGTTTGACCAGTAAGACCTGGGGCTCCTTTTTTGTAGGAAATCATGTTTCAAAATGTATGTTAGTACGTGAAGTCTTATGGATGATTATTTATGTGTGATCCTCCTGCACCTACATTATACAACACATCTAGTGCCTGTGAAACACGATGTTCCCGAAGCAATGACTGCGAGTTTTACAACATCTGGCCGTTGCTGGTTTACTTCACTATTCCCGAACTCATAGTTACGTTATTTGCAGACACGTCAACAGTAGCATCCAATCAGAGATTGTGACATAGCGAACCCAATGAAAACCTTGACATTTGACGAACTTTGAACTTTAGACTTTGGAACTTGATTATCACAGGTAGACATTTTAGCTTGAAAGCGCGGACTTGGTATTCGCGACGACCAAGGTAATCTGATTGGATCACAAGCACGGCTAATACCCAATTAAACTTAGTGCCGAAATATGCAGAGTATTACATGAAGGGCTTGATAAGATGTATGTAGTTAAAGCGAGATCAAGCCTTCTATTGAAGATGGTGAAACACAGATCTCACAAAGTCATCAAGAGAGTATACATATGATTGAATCTATCAAGATGTTGTTTGTACATATAGATGATAATGGAAATAACAAAAGATACCTATCCCAAACTTTACTTACCCTTATACTGTCTGTGAATTCTTCTAATGCCTTAGCTCCCTGTAAATAAAATAATAATATTAATATCTTCCATCCTGTCTGAAGGATTGTTTAATGAGTTACAAGACATTATCCCTTACTTCCCTTCCAATTCATACTGTAAACCACAAGATACTACAACTTCATAAGAACTGAACGCACTGTGTACCTATTTTAACATCAGATAATCAAATTATGTGTCTTTAAATTTGTCTAAATGTCATCATTCAATTTATTCCCAAAATAAAGAATAATTACTTACTGTGCTGTCTAAAGTTGATAAAAGTGATGCTAATTTAGCTCTTGTAGGTGCTTGACATCCCTAGAAAAAAAACAATGATTGGTATCAGTTATTTGTACATCTGTAATATTCATTATTTTCCAAACGTTCAAAGACTTGGAATGAGCAATAGATAACATCATATATAATGCTATTACATACTAATCCTTAATTAAAGGTATCAATGAGAGTTGAGAAAATTTCTTTTTTAGCGTTTCCATGCATACCGTAGCTGAAAATAGTGTTCTGTTCGTAGGTCATGACACATGAATATTAATATTATTTTACTCATTTTGTGTGGATGAGCTCTATAGTATTGTTTGGGCTGGATATGGACGAGAACAGACTATGGTATAACATCCAAACAACGTTAATTAGTGGTGACTTAATATTTATCTAATATTTATATTTGTGCCCAAACTACTACCTGTTATGTACAAAGGTAATGGAATCATAGAGATTAAGTACATCAATATTTCTTACCTCAAGAATAAGATCAAATTCTGGCTTGATAGTTCGTAGATGTTTAACAATAGGGAATATAGATAATACAGTCGTAAACTCATGACGACCAATATTTCTTCTAGCGCTATTAGCTAATAACTGTAATACAAGATCAGTCAGATTTTTCATCAAATTAATATTATCTCCTTAAAAGACATTTAGAAGAGGAGGTATAATATTCATTATAACACATTTATTAATTATTGCTTGATGAAGATACCTGTAAGAGTATTGATACGGTACATGTAATAAACTAAGAAGTAGTAAACTAAGTTGTGTTATCATGAATAAATATCATTTCTTTAAAAAACTGAATTGTATATATATTTACCTCTCCTTCATTGACTACTGTATCTAGACTTGGTTGAACAATATTATCGAACACCATACGATGATTTTTCTCTTGTATTATTCCATTCATTAAGTGAGCTTCACTCTAATAATATAAAATATCAAACACATAACGTAATACTTACACTGGTGGCATGGTTTCACTCAATACTTGGTCTTGTACATGAACTCAAGTATAACGTTATTGGCTACTTAGAACGGAGGGCCTTACAAAAACAGCTGTCCAGTCGTTTGGATGGTACGAAAAACATTGGCGTGCATGTAAAGGTCCTATGGCAGTTTGAATTCGATAAAGAGTAGGCCACAGCGCCGCTGACCGGGCAAAATTTCCCTCATAGCACACTGTATGGTGTATGCTCGTCTTCCATTAGCCCAGGTTAGGTGCATAACAGTAGGACGTTAAACCCCATTTCATTTCATTTTTATTGGCTACTTATCTTTTTATTTAACCCTATTCATTGGAAAGCTATTTCATAACAATTGAAAATGGATTTATTCTGATGCTTTACTTCTGTTTATTGTCTGTGTCCATTTATAATTAATACAAATCTTTGATTTGAAGTTGTTTCAATAATTTGTTTTTTATATGTATATTTTTCTTCTTTGTTTATCAATATTGATTGTATGTGGGCTTTATCATTTATTTGCAAACTGGAACAGACTAAAGGTACCAAGTCTAACAGTGTAAAGAGTCAAACGACACAACGACACCAAGCATAAAGAGTTTTAAGCGTTATCCAAACAATATAAAAATAACTAACCACTTTTAAATGGAGCAAAATATTCAAAGAGGACTACTATAAAATATACTTTATTTATTAATTACTCTAACTTCTATCTAAAAGACAAGTAACAAAGCAAGGTATTATATGTCATCTTCAATAGAAGGCTTGATCTCGCTTTAACTACGTACTTCTTATCAAGGCCTTCACATAATGCATATTTCAGCAATAATTTCAATTGGACGGTACTGTTCATGTGTCTGTATTGTGAAGTAATCTAACAATGTCCAGATGTTGTAAAACTTGCATTCATTGATGGATATATATATGGTTCCATTAAATGAATCAGATACACACCTGCATAAGTCTTAATAAAGCACTTAATTCTGTAATATATAACTCTGTTTCTATATCGGTAAATTCTTCTTTAATACTCTCACTTGATGATCCTTGTCTTCTATGACCTAAAATATATATGATATATTTATTAAATCACTTACTTTCATACACCAACCTAGGTCCAGATGGCAATTCCAACAACTTTTTATTAAATAAAACATCATTCAATATAACTCACCTGGCTCAAAGGGGGACATTAATGCTGTTGTTGCCTTCTTGGACAAAAACCTGAAATGAATGATATTAAAAATTGTAAATGACAAAAAAATGTTCATACTAAGCGCAGGGGGACTGCAACACACACAAACAATTACACAAGACAAATTTATGGCCAAGAAATAATATACAGAAATCATAAACAACAACTGCAGATATCAGATCAAGTGAATGGATCCGTGGCCTAGACATTAGTGTCCCACTGGGCTTTACAGTCCCACTTCCAAATACTGGATATAAATGTTGACAGATTATGATTGTTTTATAGCCCATTCATAAAATCTATCTTACTGTACTTACGAGTGAATGGATCCGGGGCCTAGACATTAGTGTCCCACTGGGCTTTACAGTCCCACTTCCAAATACTGGATATAAATGTTGACAGATTATGATTGTTTTATAGCCTATTCATAAAATCTTTCTTATTGTACTTACGATAATTTCTTTCTACTTTTTCTAATCGGTGTATTATTCATTGGTTTTACTTTCCCACTCTGAAATTTAAAAAAAGATGAAAGAACTGGTCTGATTTCAATGTTCATTGTTCCATCATCCTACATATTAAGGCTATAACTTCACTCATATTTATCAACACTGCTTGACCGGTCAGAGGATTTACCTGTCAGCCGATGTATATTTCATAAAATAAGTTATTACAAAAAATCTTTTAAGTTAAAAATTTAATCAAAATTGTTCACCTTATTTTAACAAAAAAATAGCCCTTTATAAAAATTTTGTTGTTGGAATGTATCAAATAAATCAATAACAAACTGTGTGCAAAGTTTTGTGTTTCTCGATCAATGATATTTCTCATGAACAATGATTGAAAGTTGAGTAAATTCTTAATTTCAGACTGAGAATGCTTTGTGAACACATGGCCCACCTTTCTAAAATATAAAAAATATTTCCCAAATTTATATTTTCGGGCAAAAACATGAAAGTTGATTTAAAATTTGGGAATAGCGGTACACTAAAAATCGTCATCTTCTGTGACAAAAATGTCTGGCTAAACTGAGATTGACATTAAGTTCTAGAAGTTCATTCTATCTCTAGTTCAATGGATAAAAAAGTGCCAAGGATAGAATATAGGGTTTAACGTTTTATCAACATAATATTTTGGGTCAATTTGGAAATTACATATGGATAATTTTGTTCATGGTAAAGTGTGCATTGTTAAAAAGGAGAATTTGGCCAATATAGTGGTGCATCCTCTGCCTAATCTGTATCATTTTATATGGACGCTTATGCATTCAGTGTGAACCATACTTACCACATTAGGTGAATTTTGAACTCCAAAACTTAGAGAAGTACTATTACCACTAGCTGATCTCAAATGTTCCTTCAGTCTATAAAACAATTACATTTTTATTAAGCAAATTAACCATTTCTGTAATACTTGTTGATATTTGTGGACATAAAGTTTTAACCCTAAAGTTCCAAGTGGCGAAAGTTTTGAAACATTACAGTCAGTCAGACCGCTTCCTCTCTCTGCGGCTTATAAAAGGTGAAGTAATTTAAAAATTTAAACTAAGATATTCCTACCAATGAAATTATTCTAATCATTTGAGAAACTATTTAACTTAAATTTTACACTCATTTAAAAGAGACCAGTTTAAAAGGATCCGAGCAGTAATTTGTTTCACTATATATACAAAACAGTTTTTAAGGTATATGAATCTCTTTCGTGTTTTTATAGAAATCTATGTTTCAGTGTTAAACTAGAATGTAAAAGATAATAAGAAACTCCGAGCTAACCCTTGAATAGATTTACTCAGTATAGATGATCTGGAGTTCACATAGGATCTATGAAATTCTGTGTTATTGCCACCATTGGCAACCAACCATCCTGATATGGCACTCAATTCTAAGATAATTTTTTCTGGTAAATGTTGTAGAGCTAAATCTGTGTCTGTTCCAACTGGTGGTAATTCTATAAAATAAATTCATAAATTCCAATATATCACAAAAAAAATCAAAACATATCCATATAAGGCACCTGTCACTGACAATGTCAGACACAGATTCAGGCTTTGTTAGACACAAAACCTGTGGTGTCTATCATTTTGTCCAGCACTAATTTGTCTTTTTTATGTCCGGCACTAAGTTGAAAATGTCAGGTACTATTTTATTAAATCTAAAACCGTTATTTCAAGGCCTGCCTTCATCATTGATATACTAATATACTACATGCTAGTCCCTCTGTTATTGCTCAACAACTGAAATTTATTATCATTCACTAACTGCAGTGTTCAGACTTAGTTTCAGATCAAAGAAACACCAAAAGGCAGATTCGTGTTTATTAAAGCAGGGTCTTTATTACATCCAATACAAGGGGGTTGGTTGGTTGAATGGTTAACATGGGGCTTTGCATCATAAGGTCTGTCAACAAGTCAAGTGGCTTGGTTTCGATGCCCCTCTTGTACGAGACAAGGAGTGGGGTCGTCTGACCCCTTACAGCACGCGAATTAATAAAATAAAATTGAACCATATGTTAGTCCCGATTTACAGTCAGTATGTAATGTACATTTACATACCCTCATCCATTCCTAATAAATCCATGATAACTATAGGTGGTACTGGAGTTCCGTGTCTAGTTAATAATGAACGGAATTCATGTTGTAGAGCATCATTTCCATCTTCAAACAAACGAGACTGAAAAATACATTCAATATTATTTAACATAATTCTAAAAAAAGAATAAGGAAATATATAGTCATCAAATTTATAATTTAACATCAAAGAAGACCACCTTATCCAAATGGTGTTCAGCAGTAAACAGACTTTTTTTTAGGTTACTCATATGAATCCCAAACCTTATTTCTGTATCATAATCTATTTATGGAGGTTTATTATTCTTTTAATTGAGGGATTGTTAATCAAATACAATATTGTGAAAGTCAAATTTCTAAAAGGTTCAATTCCATTCAGTATTTACAAAGATATGATGGATTCAAAATTGAAATTGTGTGAGCATTCGGCATCTACTGTGGATGATTTAGTCAACACAAGCCAGTGCCACCTATGGTTTCTGCACACTATTTGAAAACGAGATATTTTAAAATATATCAAAAATTCTAGAAATCAAATCAATTTAATTTTCATGTTTCTATTAAATTATAAGATACTATTCACATGACAATAGCAACATAGAGAACTAAAGTCTATCAACTTACAATTTCATCCATTTGTTTTCCACTTTTATCATTTGTCTCAAAATATTCCATAGCTTTCAGTAACTTCTCCATGTAAGACAGATAGGCATTCAGACCAGCTGCATTAGGTCTGAAACAGAAAATCTTAAATTATTTTGAGATGAGATTGTACATGCATAATAATTTGGTAAAGGATCTCTGGGTCTGAAGGCACAGTTAAAACTCAACCCAATATACATGTTTACAAGTGTTATACTGTGGCCTTGTTTACTCCAGGTAAATTCCATCACATTTTATTTCAGTAAGTTTCTATGACCACAGAATCAGAATAGAATGCAGACATTTAACCGTTTTGAGAAGTCCCCATGACACTACCTTCTGTATTACCTAGTACATAAATTCTAGTATACATTCTTCATCTACATCAAATAGTAAGCTTGTGTTTAAAATCATAATTGAATAAATAATATATATTCTTACCCTTCTTTAATGTAAGCTTCTACATCTCTGGCTACATGATAATAACCTAATACATTATCAACTGTATGTAATGTCTTCTCAATGTCTTTAACTTTATAAAGGATATATAAATTATTGCCAATGTAATTTTTGATCAGCCTTCTATTATGTTGTATGTTCGACAAATCAAAAACAAGGTTACATATTATATTCTCTTACATTTATCAGTAAATCACTACACAGTCAATCTCATCAAGTGTTTTCTACTGTACTGATTCAAAATATTAAATCAAAATAGGACTTTTTGGATGGCATGACATACTGGTAGGGTGCCCCACCATAAATAAATATCTCCAAATATCTCGACAATTACTCCACAATTTTTATATATATACCAAGCCTTAAATCAGTTCCACACAATTATAGTCACTAAATAAACGACCATGCTGTACTTAATAAGCTAATGATCATTTAATCATATAAATAGTAGACTGAAAACTGGTTCCAAGTGTTGTCCATTACATCCAGCACTTTTTGAGTAAAAGACAGGTTACTTGCCCTTGTTTTGACCTTAGTCTTGCTTAACCAGTCTACCAATCATTCTACGTTTGATTGACATGTCGGGATAATCAAGACTATATTTCTTACGAAACGTTAAATAAAGCTGGAACAAAAAATTGAATTTAGAAATTAGCACGTCTGTCAACTCAAAACCTGTTTAAAGAAACTTGTAAAAGTAAATCGAAACTGCTGCTAGTATAATGTTCCGGCCTAAACCAAGCGTTTCAGAGATATTATTTCTACTAAACCAAACGATAGCACTCCTAACGGTACAGTTAATAATAAAGCAATTTAAAAAATAAAACGAACGTAATTTCTAAAGCTTCTGTAATAACAAAGAAGCTAATTTTACTGCTATTCGAAATCGTCAACAACAGATTTTTTAGGGCTCTAATAGCTGAAATATTTGTACAGAAATGCACGTGCCGTGGCTATTTATAGTCTCATACACTCCGGTGCTGACCTATTATCATAGTTCGAGACACAGCCACCCAAGCGTGCACGTCGCCGTGTCAAGACCAACTTTTTGTAGAGCACGGGGCATTCTAATACTGGCAGGTATATAATATATGAAACACTTATTTTTCAGAAGACACTATCGCTACCACCAGTATCCAGAATGGGATAGTATCCACTAGATATGGAATAGATAGTTAAACTGGTGTTACGGTAATTAAATTGATAAAAATCATTCATTGCATTATTGTACTCAGTTGTTTTATATCTTTACACAAGTTGATACATGTTGCAAACAAATGAAAAATGTTCTGGAAAATCACATTATCATATGAAAAGTAAAGGATACTTTCTTGTCTTCTTCTTAAATTCTCTGTTTCATTATAAACTGGAACAATAGTACTTTCAAGATGTTTCAATCTATTCTCAAAACTTGTCAGAATAGACAGCATGTTGTTAGTATTTGTACTACTTTTCTTTAGAGAATCTTTTAATAAGGTCATGTTGTGCATTTCCTGAAAAATAAACATTTATTCTGTAACTTTTATAAGCATAATTAATAGCACACAGTATGTTATAACCTGGCCATAATTTGTCCAACTCAGGCCTCACTACCTCACATTATAGTGAGGACTTAGTACAGCGGCTACTGGATTGAACGTTCCAGAATGAGGATTCTCGCTGAAATAATTCCAACCAGGCATCGCCAGTAAAAAGGCGGTTCATGTGACCTTATCGATGGTAAAAGGACTGTGTTGACGTACAGGGATTAAATTCCATATTAACGACAAAGGCTAACGTTTATTTACACATCAGTTCGTATCAAATGTATAGGAAACAATGATGTGCGGTATACAATGAGGTCACATGGGCCGGCTTCTCTATGAGATTTTGTCCTTTTAGCGAGGACGCCTATTGAATTCTCTCGATTAATCCCTCCAAAAGGTGACAATTGAGTAAACACGAACATGATACTCAACCATTGATCCAATCACAATAGCTGAAACCCATGATTATGTCATCAACTCACCATACCTGACCTCTGCTTTTTATGACTGGCACTTGAAAGTTGAAGCACTGTGACTATGGTAGGCCTATGGCTATATATTATAGCAGTGGCATGAATCAGTTCTTTAATTAATCATAATAATGACAATGTCACCATAAAAAGCATTGATATTAATTAAAATAATTACGGTATTTATATGGTGTCACTATTTATTTTACATGTATAAACGCATAAAACTAATTTTTCCTTCAGTCCAGAAACCAGGGCCAGTTTCTTAGCCAATGCCAAATGTCATGACATGAGCAGGGCGGGGAAAAAGTTAGAAAATAAATTGAGATAATCTCTACTGTTATTTATCTCCGAAGAAAATAACCTTTTCAAGTTTCTTATCAATATCTCTGCGCCTTTCTGCAATGTCTTCCATCTTGATTTTTAAGAAATAAACATCTACAATTGTTGAAAACAATACTTTCTATTTATGTTTCATTCTACTTCGTTTTCGGTCTGCTAGTTGCCATAAAGTGCTCTAATCGACAATTTGCGACATAGCATTCAGTTACCGTCGTTTGTGATATTTAACAAATTTAATAATTAAGTTGAAGAATCTTTACACAATAAAAAGATACTAAAGCGGTTAATTCCTAAATTTCCGTTGCGAACCCATAGAATTAGAATAGGCCTATTAGATAATTATGTATTGTCGTAATCTACTCCGTTCTCATTTATGGCAATATCACGTGACAAATATGGCGTCGAATAGTGCTTGTTAAAAAATATTTTGTAAATAAATCCATTTTTCAGCAAGTAGCTATTGCAAACATTAATCATGGGAAGAAGATCTATAAATACCACGAAAAGTGGAAAATATATGAACCCAACTGATCAATTCAGTAAGTGCATTAGCCTGTTGAAAGCTACTCAATTACCGTCACCGGTTCTTTCTTTCACTTTCAGTTTTTCATTTCTTACATTTTTACATGTGTTATAATGGTATGGGCTAAACACTGAGTTACAGCGTCTAAAGTTATTATCGGCTAAAATATGGTTATAATGAACAATTAGCCATCCACATTGTTGACTGAGAATGTATCTAAATATTTTCCAGCGTGGTTTCCCAACCCATCGGTGGTGCATGAGCCTGGTCAGGGCTCGACATAAATCGGGAACGGTCGTGTAGGTTAGGCGACGGTCACGACGATTCAGTTTGGCGGGAACGGATGCTCGTTCCCGAGAAATGGAAATTCAAAAAATAGCAAATTACTTAAAACTAGGAGGCATCCATCTTTTTTTTGTGGAAGGAAATCTCTGGCTCGCTCTATTGAAGAGTTCTGCACGTTCTGGATTTATAGATTTAAACGGAAGTTCAATAAAACAAATTGGAACTCACAGAGTTTACAGGGATAGAAACTAACGCTCGCCCGTGCCATGGCGAGTGAAAGTCGGTACGGGCGAATGAAATTCAAAATCAATTAGCCCATATGGCGAACTGATATTTTGGTAGTTCTAATAATTGATAATTTGTACTTAATGAACACTGTCATCATAGAACTGTACACAATCTATGCTGTCGTGAAACTAATTTCCGAAAATCGTCGCCATCATCATTTACGTGTTTTTAATCTTTGGCTGTTTCATATAGCCATACCGGTATGAAATCTGAGCAAGTGAGCTTGCTGATTGGTTGAAATTGTATGATATGAGGGAGGCTTATGGAACAGCCTCTGTTTACAGTTTACACCTCGAAGAATTATGAAGCGAAAGTCGATAAAATTTGATAACTTTTCAGTCATATTTCAAGTTAATTATCATAAATGGCCTACCGGTAACATAATCGTTGATACATGAAGCAAGTTAGCGAAGAACATGGATGTTAAAAGGTTTTATAACAACGATATTACGGCAATGAAGATGCTCGAAAATACACGTGTTCTGCTATTGCTAATCTATAAATAACTTCATCACTCAGGGACAACTTATAACTTATTATGATATTAAATTTTAAGGACAATACATCATATTATTTTGCACCTCACAACTGAATTATAAAAAAGGTCAAAACATGTCCATATAATATCGTAACCTGTAGGTTATGAGCCGTGGTTTACATGGAACCTACACATAGGTTTCATTGCATCCCCAATATGTTGAGGCCTGCTGGTGTCAGTGGCAAGAAGGAAATAGTGTCTTCTTGTTGTTTGGATGGGCCTAAAAACAAGTCCTTTGATCATGTTGACTAGAACGTAAAAGAACTCTTAAATTTGAATTTAAAAAAAGAGTAGGCTGTACCGCCACTGTCTAGACATATTGCCATTCCAGCATGACATTCATGACGTTTAATATGTATTGGAGTCCTCATTAGCCCGGTTGGTGCAAAAAAGTAGGATGTTGAACCCCATTGGCATTTCATGATTTTAGTCATTTTAGTTTAATGGCTATTTAGATTATTTGCTTTATTTAATTCAGGAAAGGAAGCAAGAAAAAGGGAGTTAAAAAAGGTATTAAATTTAATTACTGGTACTTTGTAGCAAAGAGCTAATACCAAATTGTAATTATAATATCAGTGAAATACAGTAACTATTACTTGCCAATGACAATGGCTTTTGGTTTTAATAGGTAGTAAATTAAATCACTATGTAGAAAAAAACCCAATTACAAAATTATAACTTTAATATGAATACATTTTAAACAAATTTGTCATGCTGTTAAAAAGTACAATGAAAAAGAAGACATTTATAGTATAAATTCATCAGACAAAACCTAGAATGATGATTAGGGTACATGAAACTCAAGAGAAAAGTAGATTGTCAGTAAGTCTTTCCATTTTACATTCCGAACTTAGATAGCTGTGGAAGAAAAGGTGGGGCTCCAGTTAAACTGTTTCTGTGTCTGTTCTGTGCTCCTTTTAATTGGCTTTGTCAGCTTCATAATGATGATGAATATTTACTAAAACTCCAATGATCACATTTCATTTTTCTGTTTTAATAAGTCATTTTTGTATAATTTATTGTAGAATAAAAAACAGAGATTTCTGGTGAGACATGCAGTGTTAAAAGGGAAGGATCCCATGAAGTTATTACAAGAAATGGAAGTGATAGATAAAATGGGTAAGTGTACAAACATCGTACCGTATTGCTTTACTTGTCCAGTAGAAGTATCTAAAATTTATGGCAGATCTAATAATAATTAAACTAACTATAAAAGATCTGGATAAACAAAGCCTTGCAAGATTTTAAGGGGTTTGATAGGTTGGTCATCAAGTCAAATTTATGCTTTACTGTCAAATCTACCTGCTAAAGAAATGGCTTTAGAATTAGAGCAAATCGAAGTGGAAAGACAAAAAAAAAACCCAAATTGAACGAAATCTTGGTAACTTTTACCAAATGTTGTCAACTTATGCAAATTGTTCCAAGATGTGAGTGTGTGATGAACTATATACAAATGTATTATCCTTCTAACAATGCTAACTTCAGTGTTAGTGGATTTTTTCTCCTGTATGAAGGACTGCCACATACTTCAAACATGCTAAGTAGTAAGCGTTTCTACCTCTTTATTTTTGTTTTGACTGTAAAATTGTATTACAAAAAATTTCTATTTCAGAGTATAATCCTATTGAAGCCCCATCACTAAATGAAAAGGTTCTTCGTGATAAAAGGAAAAAGCTATTGGAGACATTTGTCAGAGTTTTGCGATTGTATGTAAGGAGCCGTTTGTTATCTTTAAAATTGTCAATTTTTACAGAAATTTTTTGTTTGGTTGTATCTTCATGTTTTATTTTCTCAATTAATGTTACAATTTAATGTGAAGGTAAACCTATTTCTTGAACATGTAGGTAATTATTTGTTAGCAATGTTTCTTAGGCAATGGTATGTTGTGCAAGTCCTCATCGTAACGATTATTATTCATGATTAATTGCTTTATATAGTGGCCTTTTGCAGTATATGTAATACACAACTTCATTCTTTTAATAACAAATGCT
The DNA here is from genome assembly GCA_917208275.1 of Patella pellucida. Classification (NCBI taxonomy): domain Eukaryota; kingdom Metazoa; phylum Mollusca; class Gastropoda; family Patellidae; genus Patella; species Patella pellucida. The sequence continues at coordinate 78,267,338 of OU795036.1, forward strand.
ATAAGAAAAGAAATTAGTGCAATCTGAAGATGGTAAGTTTAATGCATATGGGAATTATGTAGCCTGCTAAGCCTTATACTGTAATAATTATGTTTAATGACTACGATACTAGTCATTTTCTCATATAATTTATTTGAATGTTTAAAGGATAAAGAAAATCCAGAGTATTGTATTGAGTTAAAGAAAGCACAAGCAGAATATGAGAAGAAACGGCTACAGATGCATTTATACTATGGTAAATATTTCTTATATTCCACCATTTATTCTTTTCTAAAACAAAACAGTCAAAGCAAGAGTAAATTTCAATATCGGATATCTTTGATCAAGTAAAACTTGCATGTGTATTTAATATTGGCAATAACTGTCTTTCTTTTTGTCAAGTGTGAAAACCTGGCTGTTTAGGCACTATAATTAACATACACAAGTGGGATGAACTGTTGCGCAATATAAATTTTGTTATTTTTATTATTGTTATTATTAATAAGTTGGGAATTTAATGTTTTTGTAATTTATTACAGAACAGGTAAAGAGTGCAGAAAGAGTACAGCTGAATGAAATTCCTCTACCCGACGCCCCAGATGAACCCAGTGAAGGTAATTCAAGTTATTCTTTCTGAATAATTCTTTGAATATAAAAAATATTGTAAATTATTCATTATGCTTTATACAGGGTAGTTGGTCGTCTATCTAAACTCGGGGTACGCTCATATCATTCTTAGGAGCCACACTGGCTCAGTGAATAAGACGTTGGCTCGCTAATCACAATGTTAAGTGTTTGATCCCACGTTGGCCGTTAAAGTTCATATGATTTTCAGGAGTGGTTCCCCCGTGTCAGTGGCGTAGAACGGAGGGGCGAGCTAGGACAGTGTCTGATCATTCAGATATTATGAAAAACAGAGTCTCATGTAGACAATGGCGTTCATGAAAAAACCCTTTGACAGTTGGAATTCAAAATTAGAGTAGGCCGTAGTGTTCCTGTTTCGACAATATTTCCCTCATAGCACACTGTATTGTGTATATCCGACTTCATTGGCCAAGCTCGGTGCAGAACAGTAGGATGTTAAATCCATTTTCATCTCAAAACCATCTAACGATCCCTTCACTGTAAGCGAATTATTGAAATTAAAATATACTGTAATTTAGTTCTGAGAAATGACCTACATAATTCATCTTGTGCCGAACAAAGTTAGGGAGAGGCTTCACCCTTCCGTCCCTGTTTTGTTTCAGAAGCATATTTCATAAACCGTAATGATAACTATATTGGATTTGTTGCAGTCAAGAATGTTATTTGCAGTATTTCTGTTTTTTCAGCACCCGGTATGATTCCACTACCAAATGAAATTCCTTTACCAGGATTCGGAGGCAAATCAATATTAAAGAAAAGTTCAGCATATGGGTAGGTATCACACTTTATTTTTATTATTCCTTCTCTGGCTGTCTGATGGCAATGTCTATGTACCTAATTATTATTTAAGTTGTAAGGTAAGCGTAAATTATTGAGATTCAAGTGTATTAATGTACACGACTTTGTATGCTCATTAGTATGTTGTGGGTTATTTTTATCTGTATGCCAATTGCCCGAAACATTAATTCTTCGAACAAATAGATCAAAATAATATAAAAAGGTGTTTTTATTTTCAGACCTAGCAATCTCTATAACACATCTTTCATGGATAATCTGAAATTAAAACGAAAACAGAAACCCCCAGGTCCTCCTCCTGGGCCTCCTCCTGAACTAAGTGACAGTGAAGATGAAGAATATGACCCAGAAAAAGGTAAATTTCTGTACAAACATATATCAATTTTTAAAGGGTTCAATCAAAGCTTAAAGGTGAATTCTTAACTGATATATGATCCATAAAAAATGCTTTTCGATTCATCACATAGGTCCCTTGTGATTTTCTGATCACAACTATATAGTGAGCAAGTATTAAATTTAGTGTGATCAGAATTGCGAATTTTTGGTACTATACAGAATCAATTCTGACACTATTTAATTTCCAGAAACTTTCAGGTTCACTGTTTAGCGTATGGCCTTCTTTATTAGCTCAGTCATGTAGAGCATTATGACTTTAAGTTTAAACCCTGTTTTGTTTCACTGTTTTTTGAGAATAAATATGTAAGAATGATTGACTTGTTACAGCTATAGAAGCAGTAGTTGAAGCCCCTGTACATACCATAGCTGTACCACCACCATCAACTATCCCTGTACCATCATCTATAGAACTTCCACCACCTATTCCATTAGATAAAGGTCAGTATATAACTCATTACGTTTCTCACACAGACAAGTATTAAATCAAACATTTTTATACGCCCACATTTTCATGTGGACGTATTATGTCGTCACCCCTGTCCGTCCGGACGTCCGTCTGTCTGTCCGTCCGTCCGTCCGTCCGTCCACAATTGTTTGTGGACTCTCTACAGGTCACAATTCTTGTCCGATTTTAACGAAACTTAAAATATAGGTTTATCTCCAAAAGATCTCGGCTGCTTTCGATATTGGCATGTATCGGATCAAAACTTCATGGATTATGGCCCCTGATTGTACGAAAAATAATGTTTTTAGCTTGTGGACCCTATAGAGGTCACAATTTTGAACCGAATTTGATGAAACTTAACATGCATGTTTATAACCCAAAGATCTTGGTTCCTTTCGATATTTGCGCCTATCGGAACGTAATTTCCTGAATTATGGCCCCTGATTGTCCGAAAAATCACCGATTTTAGCTCCTTGTACCTCTGGAGGTCACAATTATTATCCGATTTTAAAAACCGTTCGATTATATCACCGTTACACCCTAAGGAAGGTTGAGTTCGAATTTCGGAAAAATGGGACCAAAATTACCATACAAAATGGCCGCCGTTTGTACGCGAATACTGTTAAAAAATGGTATATCAAGGTTGTGGACTCTGTAGAGATCACAATTTTAATTTGATTTTGATGAAACTTGAAATGCATGGTTATAACCCAAATATCTTGGTTCCTTTCGATATTTGCGTATATCGGATCGTAACTTCCTGAATTATGGCCCCTGATTATACGCAAAATCGCCATGGTTTTTCTTGTGGTCCCTCTGGAGGTTACAATAATTATCTGATTTAAAAAATCGTTTTATTATATCACCGTTACACCCTAAGGAAGATCGAGTTCGAATTTCGGAAAAATTGGACCAAAATTGCCATTCAAAATGGCCGCCATTCGTACGCGAATACTGTAAAAAAAATGGTATATCAAGGTTGTGGACCCTGTAGAGGTCACAATTTTAATTCGATTTTGATGAAACTTAAAATGCATGGTTATAAACCAAAGATCTTGATTACTGTCGATATTTGCGCATATCGGGTCGTAACTTCCTGAATTATGGCCCCTGATTATACCCAAAACTGTCTTCGTTTAGCTTGTGGTCTCTCTCGAGGTCACAATTATTATCTGATTAAAAAAATCGTTTGATTATATCATTGTTACGCGCTAAGGAAGGTTCAGTTCGAATTTCGGAAAAATTGGACCAAAATGGCCGCCATTAGTACGCGAATTCTGTTAAAAAATGGTATCTCAAGGTTGTGGACCCTGTAGAGGTCACACTTTAATTCGATTTTGATGAAACTTGAAATGCATGGTTATAACCCAAAGATCTTGGTTCCTCTTGATATTTGGGCATATCGGATCGTAACTTCCTGAATTATGGCCCCTGATTATACGCAAAATCATCTTTGTTTAGCTTGTGGTCCTTCTGGAGGTCACAATTATTATCTGATTTAAAGAATCGTTTGATTATATCATCGTTACACCCTAAGAAAGGTTGACTTCGAATTTCGGAAAAATTCGGAACAAATTTGCCATACAAAATGGCTGCCGCGTGTACGCGAATACTGTTATAAAATGGTATATCAAGGTTGTGGACACAGTATAGGTCACAATTTTCATGAAACTTGAAATGCATGGTTATAATCCAAAGATCTTGGTTTCTTTCGTTATTTGCACATATCAGATCATAACTTCCTGAATTATGGCCGCTGATTGTCCGAAAAATCGCCTATGGTCCCTCTGGAGGTCACGATTATTATCTGATTTAAAAAAACGCTTGACTCTATCACCGTTACAGCATACGGAAGGAGTTTGAATTTCAGGGAAATCAGACCATAATTGCCAGACAAAATGGCCGCCGTTTGTACGCTAATAGTGTTAAAATATGGTATGTCAAGGTTGTGGACCCAGTATAGGTCACAATTTTAATTCATTTTTGATGAAACTTGAAATGCATGTTTATAACCTAAAGATCTTGATTCTTTTCGATATTTGCGCATATCAAATTGTAATTTAATGAATTATAGCCTTTGATTGTAGGTAAAATCACTTTTCGTTTTGCTTTTTCTCTATCCATCTCTCGAAAATGTGGGCGTATCCTGCCTGGCAGTGCCAGCTTACTATCTTTCATATTTACTGTGTCTCTCTCTTGTCTGTCGATTCACCGGTTGTACAAGACAAGGGGAAGGGTCGTCTGTCCAACCTTGTGGGCTTTCTCGATGTCCCCTGGTTTATTCCCGCTACTAAATATGTCTATGCGCCAGCTAATTATTGAAATATGATTGAACCATGTGTTGGTCACGAAATGACCTAGTTTGTGTCGAGTTGAACTTCTCTCTCTCTGAGATATAATTTGGTGATATTTCACTTAAAATGTCATTAAGTCAGGTGGTGTGGTTTCAATTACACACTTGTATGTAACAAGGAATGGGTTTGTATACATTTTCTCAGCAGTTTTTCCCTATCCTGCAGTTTCTCCCACTTCTAAAGAAACCTATGTGCAAGTGAATTAATGAAATAAAATTGTACCATATGTTAGTCCTGAAATGAACTAGTTAGTGTTTTGGTTGAATGTTAAACCCCATTTTTCTCTCTCTTTGGTTCATTTAAAAAAATATATTCTTTTGTATGTTTATAGCTAAACCCCGTAAAATCCGTTTTGCTGATGGTCGTGAAGAAGATGACAGTGAGAAGGATACCAGATTAACTTTTAAAAATAAAAAAGGTGGTGGTGTTACTCCATTACAAGCAAAAATGTTACAACTAGCTGGTCAAGATCCAACAAAATTCGAAAAATCTGATCGGAAAAGGCGCCATGTAAGTATATGTACATGTATATGTATATGTTTTTGATTTATGTACCATAAAATTCAGTAGAAGACTTGGTTGTTTTTACAATCAAGATATTCTGCTTACACGTTGTTTATGGCTTGTAAAAAATAAAGAATGGTGTAGAATTTTATTTGTTTATGTATATGTTTTTGATTTATGTACCATAAAATTCAGTGGAAGACATGTTTGTTTTTACAATCAAGATATTCTGCCTACATGTAGTTGTTGATTGCTTGTAAAAATAAAAGAATGGTGTGGAATTTTATTTGAATATTTTACATCCATAAAACTTCTTCTTAGATTTTTGTTTTCTTTATGTTATTCTGCTTTCCACTCATTTTAACTAGGGAAAGAATAGAGAATATTTGTTCATGAAATTTGATTTTTGTTTCTTTATGTTTTTCTGCTGTCAACTCATTTAGATTAGTGAAAGTAATGGAGAATATTTGTTTATAATATTTTATTTTCTAGATATATTTATTTTGCTTTATAATACTTGTCTATAGTTATCAATTTTCTTTATATTACTTGTTTATAGTCATCAGATGAAGAAGATTCTGATGATGAAGAAGTTATATCCTCACATAGTGATGCTACAACAAAAAGACAACATTCTGTGGAAGATATTCGGCCTCCTGGTGTTGATGATAGTGATGAAGAGAAGGAACCGTCCAAAGATCCTAAGCCATCTGGTCCCCCAGGAGCTCCCCCAGGTGCCCCACCTGGTCTACCACCAGGTGCTCCCCCTGGCCTACCACCAGGTGTTCCTCCAGGTACAAAATAAACCCATTATATGCTATCATTAGTGCTCTATGAAAAGTGTCATCACAAATTTGAAAGCTGGTTGATTTTTATCCAACTTTTAAATACTTAAAAATAAAAAAAAGTTAAAACAATTTTAAAATTTTGAGGGGAATTTTGGCTGTGTTTTTTATACATCATAGTTGTATTGGCAATGGATTTTATATTTATCTTCTATATTTCATCAATTCAGGTCCTCCTCCAGGAGCTCCTCCAATGTTCATGCGACCCCCACCTCTACGTGGTGGTGTGCCTGGAGCTCCACCAAGACTGCTACCACCAGGTCCTCCTCCAGGTCGACCTCATGGATTACCACCCGGTCCTCCACCAGGATTACCACCCAGTTTACGAGGATTACCACCCAGACTACCACCTGCACCACCAGGTACAGTATATTTTTAGCCACTCATATTTGATATACATATTAATCTTGAAAAATACTCTAGCTACGTTTTCGAATTAGGATGTAGAATAATGCAATGTAAAATTAACTGTAACATTGAAAAATATTTACAAGAATATTTATAAGTAAAAACAAATTCTAGAATTTCAGTATTAATTTTCAAGATACTGAGTAAATCGTAATTGAGAGTTACTATTTTACTTCAATTTCAGGTGTACCTCCAAGAATGTTACGTCCTCCTGGTGGACCGCTTGGTATTCCCTTACCCGGAGGACCACCACCACCTCACATGATGATGCATCCAAATAATCCAAATGTGCTCAGTGCACCACCCAGTATCATGAAATTACCACAAAAGATGCACGATGAAGACAAGTCTCATATGGCAACTATTGAAGCTAAACCTCAGATTAAAAATGTTATGGGTGATGTAACACGATTTATGCCTACAGCTTTGAAAATTAAACGTATTGGTAAAGACCAGAGAGGCAGATTAAAGGCACCAGGTAAGTATTTTTTTAACTGGTAATTTTGTGTACATTATCATAAATATTTCCTTTGTTTCTAATAACAACCATACGATATGGACAAAGAATCAGTCATTGAAGTCAGTCACCCAATGCGCAAATGTTCGAAGAACAAGTGAGCTAAGTTGATAAATTTCATGTCTGTTGTACTTTAGCAGAACCCAAGTCTTTATTCTTTATTCGCATCCCCCCCCACCCCAAAAAAAACGTAAAAAGTTCCTGGTCCAAAAAATTACAAATCATCAATTAAATGTCGAGGTTTTCCAGCTGGCCTCTGACCTAGTGTTTAGAATCATTGAAGAAACCCTTGCATAAGAAAGATCTTGATAATCATGATAATCTCACTAGTAAACTATTCAGAAATATTGAAAAATAAGCCTAATTACTTAAGCGTGCCAAATAAAAATATTAAATTGAACTCAATGATTTTGGATAATAAGACAGTGTAGCTCCATTTGCATATCTGAAGTCTATAAATTTTATATTTTATTTCAGGAAACGATGACAACAAACGTGTATTGGGTAGTCATGCTATACCTACTCCACTTGTTGCTACACAAACTATAACTAAAGATGATGCTTATGATCAGTTTATGAAAGAAATGGCAGGTTTATTATGAGAACAGGTAATGTAAATTATAAACTACATGATTTTTATTAAATCAGTTCTTGTTCAGGGAGGGATTTGGCGCAACGGTTTGAGAGTAGGATTTATGACCTAACGGTTGCAGGTTCGAGACCCAAATTGTGCGTCGAGTTCTTGTGTCCTTGAATAAGACACTTCATCCCTGTATTCCAGTCTACCCAGCTGTAAATAGGTACCGGTAGGATGGTGTATGTATTACACAAAAAACTGTTGTGCTCCTTGAAGCAGCATGTTGGGGCTCTCAAAAGAGTTCAGGGGTAAAGGGAGGTAATCAGACTTTACCTGTATCCTAGAGACCGGGGGCCTGTTTCACGAAATTTTAACTAAGATAAAATCCAATTTTAGTCATTCGATTGGATAGTATTAGATTGATTTTAGCGCTGAGCCAATCAGATTTAAGTATGTACTAAAATTTGGATTTTATCTTAAGTTAAAATTCCGTGAAACAGGCCCCAGGATAGTAACTGTGTCACGCTTTGAGTTTGTAGATATAGCGCATTATAGATACTCATATTATTATTATTATTACAAAGGGTTAACTATTATTGTCCCCTGGTTTAAGGGAAAGGTAGTGATTAGTTCATGGCAGCATTATGCTCTTACATTAAGAAACACTTAAAGTCCTTTTTTTCTCTCAGGAGGGTGGGGGTGGCCGAATGGTTTAACATCTGCACTTTGGATTGTAAGGTCTTTCATTGAGTCTGGTTTTAATTTCAAGTAGGGTTGCTGTCCAACCTTCTGGTTTTTCACTGGGTCCTCTGGTTTTTTCCAACAGCTTAAGACTCCTACGCTAAAAGACCCTCTCTCTCTCCACTGCATTTCTTTCACTGATGCAAGGCACTCATTGAGATGCCTTAAACTGTCATAAGATTGAAGATTTATATATCAGCAATGATTCAGGAATTCTGAAACTCCTTTTAATATTTAAAATGAATAATGTAAATGAAATGAAATGTGGTTTTATGGCGGGTCAGCTCCAAAATGAATATTGCGCCAAAATGAATAATGTATATTATGAATTATTTAATCAATTTATTTGCTTCAGGTTCAAGACAGCAGAGGGTTAATTAGTGTCAGAGATCAGGACACTCAAAAAATAAATCTGTGGATGTCTAATATAATTTTGTGATTATAAAAAAAGAAAAGAGGAATTCTTAATTTTAAAGTCATATAAATTATACTATAAAACAGCCATGTTTTACAAGATTTATTATGATGTTTTAACAGTTGCCATGGTTTATTTAAATTAATGGCACAATAGACCTACTAGAGAATACAGTACGGTATATTACTGTATGATAATGAAGTATGAAAGATTTATTGAGTTTAATGAATATTTGTATATGTACATAATAAAATATAAAAATATAAAATCTCTGTATTACTTGAGACCAGTTTGTCTGTGTTCAACCATCGGTATACTTTAACTTAAAGACATTTCTACATGCTGAAACATGGAAATATATATGGGGGGGGGGGGATCTGCTCTGTAACCAAAAATATCTAGACTTTAATTTGGCCCTACCATGTTGTAGTACACGTACATGTACTTCATTTTAAACGGGCGATGACGCGCTATGGAAAGGTCCGTCCTATAGCTATACTATAGATTTTTGCACAACCTCTCCGAATTTCTACAACATAAATGTTGTGTTTTAGTTTCACCTTATGGCTTGTGACCTTGGAGTTATATCCCTTTATTGTAAATATGTAACGCAGACGGAATAATAGGGGGATTTTAAGGTCAGGTTTACCTGAGCGTACCGGGATAATGAAGACGACAAACACAGACGAAGGAATGTGATTATAAAAAGACATCCCATATCTCTCGCAAGGATTATTACAGCTAGCAACCATTGGGAGAGAATGGTGGCGTACTAGCACGGTTTCTTGTCCAATTCTTGACAGAACATATAATTTCTTTGTCGCAGAATAGCTGAAGACAGTGCGATTTTGTGTGATCAAACATTTAGTAGACGTTCCTGGCATAAAAAGGCAAGATATTTTGTCACACAATCCGACCATAGCTGCGTCCTCGGATGAATTTGTACTTTAAAATCTAGTTGAATTACGAGGGCGAAAATACATTCCTCGGCATCTTTTTCTATGGAGCGGATTTCGGTCACCCAATTAGTTGATTGTAATTGGTGGTTTCGGATTAATTTGAAATTAAAATCTGAAGTGAATTCCGAGGGCGAAAATATGGAATTGAATTCTAACTGTTAAAGGCCCAATAACACTCTTGTTGTAACTGAATGATATGTCCAAATCATTATTCTGGTCAACAAATTTTACAATATTCCAATTAATTGATGATACAAATTTCATCTTATCACACAGAATTTGAAAAAAATTGGAAAAATTCAACTACATGATTTGAAAAGCTTTACGTAAACCTTTTCAAATGCAACTTAGATTTTAAAATATTTTCGAAACCTCTGGACAAGTAACATAAGATGTAATGGATAATTTACACAACAGGTAGGACACTTAAACATCTAGAAGTTAGAATAAGGCTATTTTTTTTCTGGACCTGTCAAGCCAGTAAGTGCATCTTCAGGGCCCTATAAAAGTTGAGCGTACCTGCCCACACACTTGAAAATGTGCCTGCAGGGTCATATTCAAAAGGAGAGTATTCAATTGCCAGGTATATAGTATGATTGTTTGGGGGGCTTACTGAAGCTTCTTTGGTTGGACTCGGCAGGAAAAACAATTATAAATTTTTATTAGTACCCTTTTTATATGATTACTTTAATAATAAAGATTATGTTTGATGGGCATATTGTTGTTGTTTGGGGTTGATATAAACATAGTAGGCCTATAGATGCCTACCGGCTTCAAACGGCTTCATTAAAAATCCCTTCGCGCTGCCAGGTTGTCATTCGTTAAACTTAATCCCGGTATAATTAGGATACTTACATTCATGCACCATAATTAGTTCTTTATTTTACGTGATTTACGTGACAGTAATAATTTGTTTTTGTTTTTTTTGTATAAATGTGCCTGCAAATTTTTCTAAAGGCAAATGTGCCTGCTCACATTTCTGGTATTAGACAGAATCAATTCTGACACTGTTTAATTTCCAGAAAATTTCAGGTTCAGTAAACTTAAATTCTCTCATAGCGTATGCCCTTCTTCATTAGCCCAGTCGTGTAGAACAGTATGACTTTAAACCCTGTTTCGTTTCACTGTTTTTTGAGAATAAATATGTAAGAATGATTGACTTGTTACAGCTATAGAAGCAGTAGTTGAAACCCCTGTATATACCATAGCTGTACCACCACCATCAACTATCCCAGTACCATCATCTATAGAACTTCCACCACCTATTACATTAGATAAAGGTCAGCATATAACCCATCACATTTCTCGCACAGACTAATATTAAATCAAACATTTTTCATATTTACTGTGTCTCAATCTTGTCTGTCGATTCACCGGTTATACAAGACAAGGGGAAGGGTCGTCTGTCCAACCTTGTGGGCTTTCTCGATGTCCAGTGGTTTACTCCTGCTACTAAATACGTCTATGCACCAGCTAATTATTGAAATATGACTGAACCATGTGTTGGTCACGAAATGACCTAGTTTGTGTCAAGTTGAACTTCTCTCTCTGATACGTACATTTGCCGCCGTGATCATTCTTTCGGTTATTTGACTGTGACTCCATAGGCCCAGTAGATACATTTCCTTCAATTTTCACAGAAGTACTGCAGAAAATTTCCAAATCTTCAATACTAATTTCAGTACTGCTAAAGCATTAGTAATCTTCTATGCTAGCAGTATTTAAATCAGTACTGAAAATATTTTTGAATTTTTCAGCAAAAGAAAGTGTACACTCATATCATTCGAGTTATATTAAATATAAGCGGTGCATCCGCCCTGGCAGCAAATTAAGTGTGGACTTCAATTCAAATTTTGACAGTTTTCTCACCAAGTGTCCCTAAATTGTATAAATATGGTACCACTCACATCTAACTTGACAAAAAGCGTGTGAGAACTTAATTCATATAAATTAATTAGTTTAACAAAGTCATATAAAATTGAAAATGAGATTAATGAGTTACTATAAGACGATGGGCAAAATTTACAGTTATCTTGTACTGTAACCGAATCCATTATTCAATCGACGACACTTTTTAAGTTCGTCATCCAATATAAAGGAACACAGTACTCAAGAACTAAGAAAGGTCACGTGTACGTGCTAGTTCTATTCAGATGGCGTACGTGTTCATCATTGACTGGACTGCTTTCTTTTCGCTTCGATATTATTACAAATATTCAAACCCCGACAAACAGCGCGACGCTTCCCGACAAACTGAGCATTCATTCCCGACAAGACCATGTTGGGGGGGGGGGGGCGTACCCCCCCCCCCCCGCCTCGTACGCCTATGGTTGTCGCAGACAACGTTTGACATTCTCTGACATTTCTTTGTGCGAAAAAGAAACAATCGCTATAGAACACAATTTTGACGAGTTTTAACGCAATAGAAATGGATTTATCATTATTATTGATTATTTTGAGGATAAGTAATTGCTAATTTTGATTTAGCTAGACTACGATCGGTTTTAATATGAAAAATACGTCAACCAATTAAAATTAATAACGGGAATAGACGAACATAAAAAATAAAACTATAACATTAGAAATAAATCATAATCATTTTTACCTGTGCACGTGGCCAATTTAGTTTTATTTAATTACATGCATTAAAGTAAACGTATTATAATTAGCACAAGCATAATGCGCCATAATTTGCCCAGTCGAAGAACGTCTTCCTTATTATAAGTTCTACCTTCGGCGTTTAACATTCCTTAAGATGCGCAGTCCATTGGTAATTAGAGGTTGTCTTCCTTCTGGCTAATGAAAGTAAATACTTGCTCGCCTGAAAGAAAATGTCTGATACTGATATTTGTTATCTCTGAGAACACTAGCTTATAGAGAGAGAGAGAAGAGAGAGAGAGAGAGAGAGTTTAATGTTCACTCGACACAAACTAGGTCATTTCGGGACTACCATATGGTTTCATTTTATTTCAATAATTGGCTTGCGCGTAGGGGTCTTTAGAAGTGGGAGGACCCGGGGAAAACCCACGAGGTTGGACAGGCGATCCTGCTCCTTGTCAGGTTTAACCGGGGATTCGAAACCACGCCAGTTGACTCAATGACAGGCTTTATGATACAGCACGCAGTGCTAACCATTCGGCCATCAACCCCCCTTACTAGCTTATGGGGCTGTCACACATTGACGTATAGCATCAGCGTATGCCGACGTATGATAAATTTAGCATACACGCTGATGTACGTTGAACACGTTATGTGTACGCTTTTAACAAGTTACGAGAACGCAGAAATACGATGGTATAAGTTGTTATTTCGCCGAACGCGGCACCAAATTTTTGTTCCTGCATAAAATTTTCAGCGTATGACGACGTATTGCTTACACGACAGGTAAGTTATGCACGCGTTAACGCACGTTACATGTAAGTTACTAATACGTTGACATACACGCAGGGCACATATAACTTATTCCGATGTATGAAATAATTATCCAACACGCTGGCATACGCTGAATCAGAACGTGTTGTAGCGTACTTCGACGACCACGTGTCGTCGCAACCTCTCAGGGTCCGCCATGATTGTAGACTTCTGCACATGATCATATCTACACACGCTTCAAACACGTTCAGTAAGTTTTAATGACGTCAGAAGTACGTTGCCTATGGGTTAGAAATAGGTTACGCGTACGCTGCTCAATTACCCAACTGGTAGCCGACGTGTATGTCAACGTAAAATACATGTAACGTGCAAAACGCGGGCATAACGCGTGCATAACTTACCTGTCGCGTACTTGTAATTTAAGCCTAACGTGTAAGCAATACGCCCGCATACCCCGAAAATTTTATGCATGCACAAAATTATGGGCCGCGTTCGACGTACAACAACTTATACCATCGTATTTCAGCGTTCTCTTAACTTGTTAAAAACATACCCATAACGTATTCAACGTACACCAGCGCATTTGCTAAATTTCTCATACGTCGGAATATACGCTGATGCTATACGTCAATGTGTGACAGCCCCATAATTACTTGTGGTTTTAGCGAGCCTCAGATTTTATATCTGACCTCACGTTGTCGTCAAAGTAAGCTCCAACACGTTATGCATAAGTTAGGCATAAGTTTGACTAACGTTGTGCATGACTAACGTTGTGTTTGACTAACGTTGACTAACGAATCCATTTTAAAGTACTTGTCACGGTTTTTAAAATTCTACAAAATCAAGCACCTTTGTACTTATGTGATCTTATCTCCTATCGTCGGTCAACCAGAACCACCAGATCTTCATCAGGAATACAGATTTTCGAGCCCAGATACAAGCAGGAGTTTTATGGCAAGCGAGCGTTTTCAATTGCCGCCCCTCGTCTTTGGAACGCCACACCTCTAAACATCCGTAATGCACCATCACTTGAATCTTTTAAATCCCTACTAAAAACTCATCTTTTTAGCACAGCATACTATCAGTTTTAATTATTATTTCTGAGTTTTTTAAGCAGTTTTAAGTTGTTGTTTAGATTCTTTTCTGAATTATTTCTTTTAATTGTGGTTCAACTTTTAATGCAAATGTTCTTTTTATAAATGTGCATTTTTTCCCCCTTTTTATATCTGAGTTTTTTTTTTTAAAAGCAATTTTAAGTTGTTGTTTAGATTCTTTTCTGAATTATTTCGTTTAATTGTAGTTCTACTTTTAATGCAAATGTTCTTTCTATAAATGTGCATTTTTTCCCCCTTTTTACGATTCTCTGTTATATTTGTTTAATTTTATGTTGTACCGCCTATTGAGATCTTTGTTGATGTAATTGGCGTTAAATAATAAATATTATTATTATTATTATTATGAGTTTTGCATAAGTCGAGAACGCTAAAAATTCGTTGGGCGCACGCTGTCATATACTTGTATAAGTTATGTTTACGTTGGAAATAAGTTATGAATAAGTTACTCATACGTTAAACATAGGTTATATATTCGTTCCGCGCGTTATAAGTACGTTATATATGCGTCCAAAAAGAGCGCCCTCTTGATTTTTAAAATCAACCTTAGCGTATGCCAGCGTGTTGGAACTATTTTTTTTTAATACGTCGGTATAAGTTGTCGAAAACGTTATAGTGTGACAGGCCCATTAGAACACAGACCTCTACCAGACTGCGCGACCTCATCAGTAATACGAAACTATTTATAATAAATAGGCTACATCCCTGACGTGTATATGTTAATCTTAACGAAGATCTGTGCCAGTCTGGGGGTTTAAGACGTAGGATTATAATATAATCAATTACATTTTCCTGGCATTAAGTTACTCTATCAGGAGAATGTCAAAGCAACACCGTGGGTTTAACTATCGATTATTAAGTATGCAAACCCACGCTGAATTTTTATTCTGAATCCTATTGTATTTTATGCGTTTCAATGCATGTTTTTGGAGCAGTGGTTAAGAGCATTGTCGGTGCCAAAGAACAAATATATAAAATATTGTTGGGGTATAAGCTTATTCTGAAACGCAAATTAATTGTTTACGAAATATTATTATCTTTCATATACCTAAAAATATATAGAAAGTATTATGCTGGTTATTTTGATACGTTAACTAAGCTTTAGATTAATGAACATGTTGGTCAGATACATTTTTCTTTGTTATGCAACATATATCATATTTGAGGACCACTTGTCGATATGCAAGTTTGGGGCGCATGGCCATTCCATATTCAGCCTTTTACGTAAACACAAGAGACAAAAGAATAGTCACAGGCAAAAGAATAGGCACCTATAAAGTAGACAGCGAGGGCTAGAATAGTCAGACGTGCATTTGATTCTTTAGAAGATTAGACTCGCATTGGTTTCTTTAAATGACCATTTCACGATGTAGTGGTTCCAGCCACTGGAAAGCCATGTTAATTTTAAATATTGTAATGTAGACTACTGTGTAACTGTTGGGACATAAAAACTTATAATAAAACATATCATGGTTCCTGTTACTTATTGTGAAGTCCTTAGGAAAAGAGACACAACAGTAGCTGCCCAGAATCAACCAACCCGTAGACGATCAGGCCAAAAACAAAGATGTGTACCGGTAGTCGGATAGTACTCTATGCATCTATCATTTCTACACTGGTGAAAGTTGTGATTCTGAACCAACACCCGAACGCAAATGTCCCTGACCATTGACTATTCAATATGGTGGCGACCATGTTAGTTGTTCCGCCTGCTATATTTTCTCCTATTTACTCATGTATTTTTTAATAACTGGTTATTTTTTCCATACTGCAATGTGAGAGCAAGCTTAAAGTAGGTTCAAATAGGACTAGTCAATATCAGAATATTTTTCATTGGAATTATGTCAACGAAGATCATTTCACACGTACGGGGTTTTGTCGTGGACCTATATATATATTCGAATAAGAAGGTCCTAATCTGTCAAAAACATGGAAAGTTAACATCACTACTCCAATGACCATTCACTAACTTTCAGGTGTTAACATGGACCCTATAATACCGCACAATGTGTAAATAACGCAATGGTAATCGTCAATTTTATGATATTTTTCAGACCAATTTTCTTAAGTGTCAGTTTTGTCAGCCATCTTTAAACTATCCCGACCGTGATTTACCGCACGATACGACTGGTCATGACCACTGAATGAACAATTTGTCAGATAGTTCGACTACAGTACGATAAACAGTGCATCCCCAGGTTGCCCAAAGGGCCGCGGGGTCGATCCCGGTGTTGACCGAGAAATTCATCAGGATTTGTCCGGCTTGGTTTCCTCTTGTCAGTTGTCAGTTGTGCAGGACAGAGAGACGGACGTGGACGTCCGGTCGGATAGGGGCGACGACAATATACGTACACGTGAAAATGTGGGCGTATAAAAAACACAGAGGTCCCGTGTACACATTGGCGTGAGCATAATTTTCCCCATGGCACATTGTATTATGCTCGTCTTCATTGGCCCAATCTGAGCAGAACAGTAGGATGTTAAACCTCATTTCATTTCATTTCCTACACACACTGTCTCCATAGTATCCCTGATATTTATCTGCTATTGCAGGAATTCTAAATTTCACATTCCCTAATATCGATAAAAAGGGTATTAAAAAATTACAAAAATACACACAATTTCCACATCAGATGGTACAAATAAAAAACAGAGGTCCCATGTACACTTTGGCGTGTATGTAAAAGAACCTTGACGAGGAGGCGGAAACGCCATTATCCCCTTAACACACCACGTGACGTATGCCCGTCTTTATTGTCCCAGTTGGTGCAGAAAAGTAAGACGTTAATAAGGAGTTCATGTTGTAACTCTATTCTCCACCATTGCTAGTATAGGGGGATTGGATGGCCGAATGGTTAGCACGTGCGTGGTGTATCATAAAGCCTGTCATTGAGTCAACTGGCGTGGTTTCGAATCATCGTTTGTGCGTGACAAGGAGTAGGGTCGCTTGTCCAACCTCGTGGGTTTTCACGGGCCCTCTTGTTTCCTCCCACTACTAAACACTCCTACGCATAAAATTAAACCATATGTTAGTCCCGAAATGACCTAGTTTGTGTCGAGTGGATTAAACCCTCTTCCCCTCTCTCTCTCCTTTCTATACCCCTCTCTCTCTCCCTGTCTCTCTCTCTGTCTCTGTCTCTCTCTCTGTCTCTCTCTCTCTCTCCCCCCTCATTGCCATTATAATGTGACAATTGTTAATGATTATAATCATATGAGTTGTTTTGAGACTTGCAAGTCAGGGCATTGTGACATAACACGACCAAACCTACACGGATTTAAAAAAATGTTAACGAAATGTGACATTCTTGTAAAGGTCTGTAAAGTAATGTATTCTATCTTAGCTATAAAATCTGACGCACAGGTGGAATATTTCACTTTCATAATAAAAATTCAATCTGCATCACCTGGCGAGAGTTATCTCCCCTATTCTAATCATCACAAATGTCAAAGCAAATGAAGTCGAGTTTCGATCAGGTACAGAAGTAAACATGCCAGGTATGTTTCAAATTGTATAGACATTCTATATTTATTGGGGATTTTAAAGATATCGTAGAGGTACCACCAGGAAGCACGCCCTGCATTTCTATGATAATGGCACCCAAACAGTAAATTTCAAAATGTTTACACTTGTTAAAATCAATATAAAATTCGTTTATTTTGTCCAAATACCAGTGTAAGTGCCGACTTTATTTCTTCATGATCTGTGTTCGCAGTTGTTATTGACTGTGACTTGTTGTTATAGATGTTTGGGCTATAGGCCTACTATGAAATGCGATCAGAAACCCGCCTGTATTTTGTCTGGTGTATTACCGATAGAAGCGGACGCCAAATAAACTTATTATACACAATTCAATCTACAAAATAGTTAATTAACATCAAAAAGGGTAACGACTAATCACTAAAAGAAAAACAAAACTATCAATTTCAAGCCAATCAACTTAGATCCGTTGATCGTGTCACTACTGATCAACAATAACAAACTCTAACCAAATACGTAATCCATTTTCTGAACTGATCAGTCTTTAGGAATTATCTCGCACCTCATGAAGTAGATATAGCTGCGTTGTTAACACTAACAACAGCTTCGGACATGCGCAAGTGCCCAGGAGCAAACACACACCGAGAGTCAATTCAAAACTGTCACATCGGCGGAGCCCCCCCCCCCCACTCCCGATAATTTGGCCGCGGGTACTCTTTTCTCCATGTTATCGTGGCCCCTGGGCCCTCGCCTACAATGACTTAGGATGCCCCCCCCCCATCAAGAATTGCTTCCACCGGCCCTGGGGCCTGTTTCACGAAATTTTAACTAAGATAAAATCCGATTTTAGTAATTCGATTGGATAGTATTGATTTTAGCGCTTAGCCAATCAGATTGAAGTATGTACTAAAATTTGGATTGTATCTTAAGTTAAATTTTCGTGAAACAGGCCCCTGGTTTTATTCTCATCAAAACTCGACGATTACATGTCAGAACGTTTTCACGATCGCGTAAACACACGACAGATTAATTCTCACAAGATACAAAATCCCCTGATTTCTTTTTCACTGAAATTCCTCGTTTATGTTTCCAATCTAATGCCTAAATTGATTTATTATTACACGGTATGCTTGCCCATTCCATTGGTGCATGCGATCTTGGATGGATTGGATGGTTATCTGGGGGTTTTACAGATGCTTAATGATGAATTATATGTCTACCGCATTGGTTTATATTTCCATGTATCAGGTGTTTCAGAAAGCAGTTCCAGACAAAACAATTTCATTAATCTTGACGAGTTAAAAAAAAAAAAATACTGACAACAGCCATCATAGTGGTTGTTGAATAAAAAATATAGGCTATTGAAATTCAGCGTTCTGGGACTTTCCTTCCCGAAAAACGATGTGAACGTGTCTTTATGCTCTAGTTTGTATTGGATCATTTTCATACTTGGCTTAAAACATTTGAGTCATCGATTCCGATCGATATTCATAATCCGCTGTCTTCAGTTATTTCCCCTTTCCCATCTACCGCATGTCTTGTGAACACGATAGCGTCTGTATAGGTTTTAACAGATTTTTTTTCTTCAAATTATGTTGAAAGTAATGGGGTTATGAGAGCACGAATCCTAGAGATGGGATTTCTTCAAGCGTCTTAGATCCTTATCAAATTTACTCAATATTCAAGTTTTCCTTTCGAATAAGTTGCAATTATGACAAAGCCACTGTCTGGGCCTCTGCATCTTACGATTGTTTGTTTTTAGATTTAATATCTACAACATTTCCTCATTTCTGTCAACACACTTTATTTGTTTCATTGTAATTAAACGAATGTGATTTAATCAGTGATGCATGTGTGCAAAAATCGTTTTCAAGTAGGCCTACCTTAATATTTACTATATAAATCACCAAATCAAACATATATATCTAAACAGGATATTTAGCGTTAGCGAGCCCTTGAGACCGCGCCACTTAACAGATTTGTTTTATCTTGTATGTGATCGCTTCACGCCTTTTCAAGGTTATTGCCCTGTCCTTTATCTTTGTATTCATAAAGTCCCATAGCCGACCCCCGTATACCTCAATAAGTTTATGACATGTAATGGTTATTGCATTGTACTAGAATATTTGTAAAGTATCAACCAAGTCACCACTCAACCGGACCGATAAATCTTTACAGATATCATATTATGCATTTTTTGTCGTAATAGATAGTCGATGGGTTAGCTTAAGATATTAATATAATTTCGCCCAGAAGGGTTATAGTAAAATTGTTGTGTAGATGGCTTAAGATGTTTTCTCGTCTGCACCTATTGTTCGAGGTATCTTTAATCTTAGAATATGTAGGTCTTAAGATATTAAATCAATCTTCAAGTTAAGACAGTCTGGATAAACCCTGAAAGCTGTTAATAGAAGGTTAATACGTGCATTGTAGGGTTTGGAGTATTAACCGTTTGGTGTAGGCTACCTTATAAAACTAACGGTTGGGATAGTTAGTCTTCGTCAGGCAGCAATAAGATATATTGATGAAAAGGGTAATGAAATTTCTGACGATGTCATGATAGTGACGTCTCTGTTGACGCCAGGGCAGTGACGTCTCTGTTGACGCCAGGGCAGTGCCATTCCGGCCCATTCCTGTTAATATTTTAAACAGTTGCATTGTCGCGGAAGTGTGGATTGAAAGAATAGGTCCATATGCCTAACGCTCTACAAGACACGGTTAGTATAGCCGGGAATGACTTATTTTCATACAAATACGACCTACCTCTCACACTTATTATTGCCCCGACTGGAAGCGGACGTTGGCACTGTCGACATTACTGAAACAACACATGCACTTTAAAACATTTACCAGCCAACAACCCTCCCACAAAAGTTCCCCCTTCCTGGCACGTATTAACTTTGCGACATAAGTCTTTGAAGCAAGGTCGCCTGTCCAACATTGTGGGTTTTCTCCGGGCCCTCCCACAGCTAAAGACCCCTACGCACAAGAGAATTATTGAAACAAAATTAAACCACATGTTAGTCCTAAAATGACGTTTGTGTAGAGTGGACGTTAAACCCCATTTCTCACTCTCTTTGGAGTAAGTACTTGTTTGACTGAATCATATATTATGCTTGCACGTAGAAAATGGCTCGACACCAACCCCGACATTTCTTTGAATATGTTGTTGCTTGGGTAAGAAGGGTACAGAAAGTTTCAACCCCATTTTTATTCACTGAACAATATCTGTGATTTCTCCTTTAAGGGTCTATATCGATATATAGATTTTCAAAATGGCCGATGACAAATTGAGTGTTCTTTTTCCATCGATCAAAGTCCCTTAAACCATAAACAGAAGACGCCCCTATTATGTAATTACTTGATTTTTTCATGTTTAACGATTTTTGGCTACTGTTATAAATTATCAATAAAAATAAAGTCACGCTATGTCATGTCATTGCAGGAACTATAGTGCTGTTAGGTCACATGGGTACGTTTATTATGCTTCCCAGCAGAAATAACATAACTATAATAACTGTTAAGAGTACGACAGAATAACAGGATATATTGTATAATACATGTACTTTCATTCGCCTGGGAGTTTTAAATAAAAAAAGGTCAGCTGTCTAGTCGTTCGGATGGGACCAAAAAAAAAATCGAGATTTCGTGTATACATTGCGTGCACGTAAAATACCTCTTGGCAGCTGGAATTCGATATAAAATTAGGCCATAGTGCCGTTGCCCGGGTAAAATTTCCCTCATAGCACACTGTATGACATATGCCCGTCTTCAATAGCCCAGGCAAAGCAGAACAGTATGTAAAATTTTGGGAGTGACTGTATGGGACAAAGTACCACAGAATGATTATTATCGGTTTAACAGGTACTCATGAAAGAGATATGGTGTTACTCCATAAATCCTCCCACTTAAAGGACAATATTGGTGCCAGTCATTATCACATATGTGATAGAGCGGGTTAAACACACACCAAATCGTTTTTAACGCAGAGATCATTGCTACGATAGCGGAGTAATACACGTTACCCGAATCAGCAGTGACGTAGCGAAAAGGAAAACATGAGTGACTGCTCTATATAACTGACTGAAGCGAAGTTTGATAACAGACACACGGCTAAATTTCTGCCCAGTAATAATTCCCTCGAACCAACAGTTGTTCTATGGGGCTGTAAGATGATATCTGGCAATTCAATAAAGTAATTGAATGTCATTAGATAAGAGAACACGGGACAAAATAGAAATAGTCAGTACATTCCCTTGTTTATATTCATTCTATACTTTATAAAACACGGTAATGCACGGACTTTTTCTGTTTTTCTTTCGTGTTCTCTCATCTAATGACATTAAATTACTTTATTGAATTGTCAGATATCCTCTTACAGTCCCATATAACAACTGTAAGAGAGCAGAAATGTAGCCGTGTTAGTGTATCTGTTTTCAATCGTCGCTTCAGTCAGTTATATACGTGTAGAGCAGTCGCTAGTGTTTTCCTTTTCGCTACGTCACTGCTGATTCGGGAAACATGTATTTCTCAGCTATCGTAGCAATGATCTCTGCGTTAAAAGTATATTTGAAATGTGTTTAACCACCTCTATCACATATGTGATAATGACTGGCACCAATATTGTCCTTTAAGTTATGAAATTATTTGATTTGCATTCTCATGAGTTGGCGTTTAGTGTGAACGTATTTATTTGTCGTAACCTCCGTCTGTCGGCCCAGGTATCATCTAGTTTCCGGTTTTGTTTTTTGTAGCATATAGACAAGAGTAGAACAGTTCTGAATGGATTTTTTCAAAATTATTGGCCTTGTTTTTTTTGTTTACATTGGCTCGGGGTTGGTTGGTCGAATAATTTAACGCCTCGCACTTTAGATGATAATGTCTGTCATTAAGTCAAATGTCATTTTCGGTGGTCCTCGGTTTCCCCCTTACTGCTGAAGACTGCACAGATTCAAACATATGTTATTCACGGAGTGACCTAGTGTGTGTCAAGTGGACGTTACCCAACACACACTCTCTCATCTTTCCCTCTCTCTCTCTCCCTCTCTCCATCTCTCTCTCTCTCTCGCTTAGCCCGGTTAACGTATTATGTGTCAACGTCACCAGTTCACAGTTTCACACAGACGTAGCTAATACTGTTGATAAGTTTATATCGCCTTATATTTATATATTTATCTAAATGTAATTCGTTACACAAAACCTAATGATTATAATCAAATTAGTTGACTTTATCAATTACTCTTACTGATTGCTGTGTTGTTATTGTTGATAGAATATTAGAGGATATAACGCTATACATTATTAAGCTTTAATTTACATGGCGGAGTAGGTAACAGATTAAGTAACAGAACAAAAAAAATAATTAAGGAAAAAATAATCAATACATAGTTGATTACATAATTTGAAGAATGAAGAATAACACGAATGGAATATATATTGGACATAACTCAAATTCTTCAGAGAACAAAAAATATGGCCTTGTTATACGTGCTGTCGTTATTCCTTATGGATTTTAAAATCTTAAACTATCTGTTCTACTACATTGTAATAAGACTTCATTTACCATATTATTTGACCTTGGTTTCTGTTATAGCACAGACATTTAATGTGTGATTTTAATCGGACATTATACAAGTTATTTCTGATTTAAGATTAAGATTCTTAGAAGAACTGTTTCTGGTTTTGTTTGCAGTCCGTAGAATATGTGAGTTCGACACAAAGACGAATGAATGAAATGGGGTTTAACGTCCTACGCTTAAGCACCGTACCTGGGCTAATTGAAGACGGGCATACGCCACAGTGTGCAATGAGGGAAATTTTGCCCGGGCAGCGGCGCTACGGCCTACTCTTATATCGAATTCCAACTGCCAAGGGATCTTTTACGTGCACTCCAATTTGTACACGAGACCTCGGTTTTTCGTCCCATCCGAACGACTAGGCAGCTGTCCTTGTCAGGCCCTCCTTCTGCATCACTGACAAGGGGAAATCACGCCGGAAAATCGAGATGAACTTTCTCGGCCAATGCAGGGATCGAACACTCAACCTCCAGGCTAGCGAACCAGCGCCTTATCCACTTAGCCACCGTGATCCCACAAAGACAAATTATATATAAAAAGTAGATACCTATGTCAGTGGTGGAAGAACTGAATGAGGTTTAACGCCCTACTGCTCTGCACCGACTGGGCTAATCTACGTCAATGGTACATTTAATCAAAGGATAATAAAATCCTAACGTTATCATATCAAATGAGAATAACACTCACAGTCGTATCTGTGCTTACGTAGTAAGCTAAATTGTCGAATTTTGAGAAACGAAATGGGGTTTAACGTTCTACTCTTCTGCTCCGACTGGGCTAATGAGGACGACCATACGTTATACATTGTGCTGTCAGGGCAATTGTGTCCGAACAAGGATGCTACGGCCAAGGGATCTTATCAATTACACCATCGATTTTTCTTCCCATCCGAACGACTATACATTGACCCTTGCCAGTCCCTCGGTACTGCACCACTGACTAGGAGGAACCACGTGGGTTCAATTTTGAGAATTTCTTGTTTACAAAAAAAGACACAAATACAAAATATATTAGCTATATGAGCTCCTCAAAAAACCCCAATTAGTTTCAGATGTTTAAGGGAAGAGCGTTTATACCCTATTCTGTAGTTTGATTGAACCAGAAAGGATACCCGGATCCAAATGCATTAATGTGTCAACGTCATAAGTTAATAGTATAATTATTAACAATGAAGTTGTTTATATCACATAGTTAATATGTTTATGATAACTTACACTAAACTATATATTATGTCAGGTATGGTAATCAACACAGTTTATTTAGACGGAAGGGCGTGGCCAGGTCGGACTTGTGGGTACAAATATTCAGAGTACGGAACTCGATTAAGTATAAACCACGTTTACAACAGGACATGGTTCATGGGCGTTGGTTTTTGAATGATTGGCAATACAATTATGTCCCTTGAATTTTATCACCTCGCCAAACGGAACGTCCACCCTTTCCACCACCTTCATAAATGGCATCAATTATATTAATTTAATTGGATTTATTTTTGCATGGCACAACTGCTGAATGCATGTTGCTTTTTGTTTCGCGTCCATGTTTTATTTCAATTTCAGAATTTCTAAATAAGATAGATTCTCCATTAGATCTATATTCATCTTTTGATGTGTTGTTCATGGCTATGTTATATAATGTACGAGCTCAGGTAACAGATTAACTGTCGGCCATTTATCAGACAATCAATCTATTGTGTGAGCTGTTAATCCCTTTCATTACCTTAAGCTGATGCTGAAGATCTTAAAATAGTAGCAAGTACAAAAAAGGAACATCTATTCATATAAGTCAATTATACTTCATGAGTGGGAAGGGTTGCACCATCACTCTAACTGACAGTTTGCCGACTGGAGAATGTTAAACCACGAACTTTAGACAGATGAAATTCTCCAGTAACAATTTTGTTTCAAATAAAACTAATTTATATTCTCGAAGCACAAAAGCACCATAAAAGAAAGAAAGACATATAAATGACATTTTGTGTGACTTTTGATATCAGCACTTTATATCAAATTTCAATAGTTATATAGACCTGGGTACTCCTGTTAGGAGATTGATTTCTGTTAGGAGATTGATTCTCTGTTTTACCTACTGTAGTATAAGAAAATACTAACAATCATTTATAGAAAACTATTGATTTCTAGTAATATACCATATTGACTAACATCAATCACTCCATAGTTAATCTTTTATATATAGATTTCTCGTATTCTATTTCATTTATACAATTTACCCTCCACTATACCATTAAAGGTCCAATAACAGCCTTGGTTGACGGTTGTAACTGAATAATATGTCCCAATTATTATTCTGGTCAACAAATTGTACTCTTTTTTTTTTTTTTTTACAATATTCCAATTAATTGATGATACACATTTCATCTTAACACACCGAATTAAGAAAATTGGAAAAATTCAACTACATGGTTTGAAAAGTTTTACGTAAACCTTTTCAAATGTAGATTTAAAAATATTTGTGAACCCTCTAGACAAGTAAAATAGGATGTAATGGATAATTTACACAACAGGTAGGACACTTAAACATCTAGTAGTTAGAGTGTTATTGTCCCTTTAAAGAAACTGTCGTGATTATGAGACTTATCCAGGTATACAGGTTCTTGTGTAGTGCGAGAGGTGGTCGGGAGCAAAGAGGGGGTCTTTTGTCTATCTGATCAAATCCAATCATACAACAGATCTTTGTCTAACCTAACTCTTGTGCTTTAGATCATAAGGTTTGTCATCGATCCTGGCCCCCCAGTTCACAAAGTATCTCCAGACTTCAATCACTGTTTATAAGAAATGTCTTTGATCCAGAAATACAAGACTTCGCACATAGTTTCTTATTGGTGTATTTGCTACATTAACTCAACCAAAGTTTTATGAAGGACTATATTTTAGTTAACATAGGGCGAACAATTTGGAGTAAATTCTTAACTTAAAGATACATTATGGACGATAAGATAAAGAGTTGGAAGTGTTCACTATAATAGTTAAAAACTAGATAATGTAAAGGAATACTCTGAAACTTTCAGTCGAATGCTCCACTCCGAACCGAGGTGTTAGCGATTGATTTTCCGGCCCAGCCTCGGTCATTATTACTAAATTCGGTACAATAAAAACAGCCTCTATTATCGATTTTGTGATTTAATCATCAATGAGCGTTGAAAAGCAGATGTGATTCAAATCCAGTGACAATCCGACACGTAAGCTGACATCGAGAGTTGATTAAGGTATTTTGATGTTAATAAATGTCTAAATAAATGTCTATATACTTTTTCGGGTCTAGAGAAAGACCTGCATTATATTAGTTGCGAAATGGCCTGGTTTGTGACGGATTGGACTGACAACAATGTGCACTTTTGTGCTTTGATGTTACGCTCAAGCATAATTAGGTTATCTGTTGTTAGACCGCCGAAATTGGTTTTTATCTGTAAATACATGCCGTATGCTATTTAAAGGGACAATAACACTCTTGCTGGCTTGACAGGTCCAGAATTTTTTTTAGCCTTATTCTAACTACAAGATGTTTAAGTGTCCTACCTGTTGTGTAAATTATCTATTACAACCTATCTTACTTGTCCAGAGGGTTCGAAAATATGTTTAAATCCAAGTTGCATTTGAAAGTGCTTAAGTAAGGCTTTTCAAACCATGTTACGGCATGTAGTTGAATTTTTCCAATTTTTAAAATTAGGTGTGTTAAGATGAAATTTGTATCATTTTTTAATTGAAATATTGTAAAATAGTACAAATTGTTGACCATAATAAAGATTGGAACATATTATTTAATTACAACAAGAGTGGTATTGGGGCTTTAATAAGCACACAATAAATTAATCAAATTAATTATTTGAAGATTTGGGAACCAACGGCTATCGTTGGACCCCAAAAAGAGATAATATTTGGTAACAGATACGTATAAACCCGATAATTTGGATATTTTTTTCAATTAATAGTAATATTTTTAAAGTCTAGACCACTGAGTAGATATAATTACAGTAGGTAACTTGATCTTACGGGTATTATTTATTCTCTTCATTAAAGATATAACATACCTGTTTTGATCGTGATACCAATAATACCGACGAGCCCGTTCTTTGTATATTATATTTATATGATATCTCAGTGAATAAGTAGAGATCGACCGTTTAAACTGTCTTTTAAAACCCCTGAATGTATTTATTGTTATAGAGCTATTAGAACGAGTATTATAAATGCATGTTTTGGGTTTTTAATGGCAGAATGAATTATATTTTAAATTGTTAAACTTTATTAATAAACGATAAAATACTTCTATTCAATATGTTATTGAATGGAGCAAAAAATACACGCAAAAAATTTGCACCGCCCAGATTAACTTTGGTGATTCATTCGCCTGGTTTTTTTTGATCGACTTATTCACACCGAGGAGAGTCAGTACAACTAACACCCCATGTCTTATTGGCCTTCAAAAAGATTTTGTGTTATTCTGGGACAAGTTCTATTAAATGCTGTTCCTAAGATATCTTTAGGAAACTGTGTACACATCAACATGTTAAAGTAGTTGTGCCTTGTGCTAATTTCTTGGATCTAATAAAGTTGCATTTCTATTCAACTATATTTGACTTAGTTTTTCGTATAAAATTATTATTATGGACGCAATCGTTCCAGATCTTTTATGTTGATTTGTACACACACCATCTTAATTTAAAGAGACATTATGTAAGATTTAGATAAAGAGCTGACCAATCTTGCTATAATAGCTCAAAATAGATGATATAAAATGAAATGATTGAAAATTTCATTCAAATTACTTCATTCTGAGCCAAGTTACCACCGTGTGTAACACTGTGTGTAGTTTTGACAAGATGTGCGAATAGTGGTAACCAGGGAACTGGTATATTCGAGACTTAGCCTCGCTTTCCCATTTTTAATTTTAATTTTTAAATGACGAACTACTATTGTATTATTAAGTGGATAAAATCTCGAGTATCCGATCCGATGCCATCGGGGGTTGATTATCGTTTGTTTTGTTAATGAATGTCTAATAATAGTTTATGTAACATTTAAGGCCTAAAGAAAGACCTGCAATAGGCAGATTTAGCTCTTGCATAATGTATGTTTAATAGTTGTATGCATCTTGCCGAATAGAAATTTCGCAATTGAATAATTTTTGTTTTGATTCATATTCCGGAGCACATTTTAGAAACCACTGAACATATCAGTCGTTTCGTACTTTCATTCTAAACATAGTGAGAGAGAGAAAAAATGGGGTTTAGCGTCCACTCAAAACAACTAGGTCATTTCGGGACTAACATATGGTTAATTTTATTTCAATAATTCGCTTGCGCGTAGGGGTCTTTTGCAGTGGGAGGAAACCGGAGTGCCCGGAGGAAACCCACGAGGTTGAGCATTCTAAACATATCGGTGGTGGTAGTTTGTACTTGAACAATTTATGTCCATTATTTTAACGATTGTGTCCACAACTTTTTTTGGGTGAGATATGAATATGATCATCAACAACTATGCTTGTTATCCCCCCCCCCCCCCGCACACCCCGGAGCCCAGACCGGTGTTTGTCGTGTGCGCCTAAAAGACACATGCTTAGGTTTTCTGAAACAGCTGATCTCATTTGGAAAATTTATTAGACATATCTGTGTATTTAACTTTGGTGGATTTATCCAATCCTGGTAATTATGTCTTCTGTTAATATCTTGTGCTGTTTGTTCTGTCCATGTCTAAGAAAAGATCGCGAATGACCGGCATGTATTTATATGACATGACATGACATGACTTAAAGCTATAATCTAAATATACTTTTGGGATTAAAAAGAAAACACATGTTGAAATGAAGTGCATTGCACTTGGGAACTTCGACCGAATTATCTTGTATGCTGCACTTTTTATTAATAGTTAATAAAGTATGTGGGAGAGTCACGAATGGCAATGTTTATATTTATTTATGTTTGGTATCGCTGACCAGATAAAGTTATGCTATTCAGGGGTTTTCATATGGAGTTTATTTGCATACTGTGACATATTAACAATGCATTTATATTATATATAAGTACAAGCGAGTCAGTAATACGTATGTAAGCTAGTAACTATTATTTATTGATAAGTGAAATAGTGAGCATAAAACATCTATTGTTGGTTGTTGTTATTATCGTTCATATTGTATTACTATTGTTGGGTTTTATTATATAAACAATAAATAACAATATCAATGGAAATAAACTTTATATGCGATATAACAAATTTACCTCCATTTTTACGGCATGCGGTGACCCATTCGTCAAACTAACCGCGCGCGGCTGTACCGTTTTGCGCCGTCGAGGTCTTACCCAATGAGGCATAAAATGCTATTAAAAATTGTGTAGGCTCGTTATTAATAAGTAATAAATAGTAAATAAATCTGATTAATTTGTTGGTTCGACATGTTACCAGTTTTCAAGCCGGGTGTATTAAACGTATTAATATAATAATAATATAACAGTATTAGTAGATTCATGTAATCCAGTTAACCTTCGAACACTTAACATATGAAATCGCTCCATTAGTTTTTTTTAAAATAATAATAGTATTGGTAGTTTCGTGTAATACCGGTAATCGCTACA
The DNA here is from genome assembly GCA_917208275.1 of Patella pellucida. Classification (NCBI taxonomy): domain Eukaryota; kingdom Metazoa; phylum Mollusca; class Gastropoda; family Patellidae; genus Patella; species Patella pellucida. Next base: position 78,297,045 of record OU795036.1, read on the forward strand.
TTAGTTTTCTTTATGTTTTTTTAATAATAATATATTATAGTATTAGTAGTTTCACGTAATACCGGTAACATTCGAACACTTTAGATATGAGATCGCTCATATATTTTTTTTTTATAATAATAATAATAATAGAAACATGGATTATATTAATGTGATAGTGTTGAGACTTTTTTTTCGGGCGGAGGATTAATATAAGATTAATTGATCTCTTTTATGTCTATATCAATTTCTCTTTTAAAGTACAGTACACTTTAAGGTTGATATTAAATCTCTGAAAGCTCTAATAATAAACCCCTTATCTTAGTATTATATCAGAGCGTATTATTAAATAGCTTTACAAAGCACGTTGTAGACCCACCCAGCTATCTTGTAATGAGTGTCTGCACTTGTCTGAATTTGCTTAAGAAATGGCGGTTCAATTCTTTTTAAATATCCAAGAGCCACGGTTGTTTGGTTAGTAATGCGCTAGCTGACAAACTATGAGGAGGTCCTGTTAGATTTGCAGGAATGTAGGACGTAGGACCTAGTAGTCCTATATCAAGGAACAGGGTCTATTCGTACGGGAGGGACGTAAAACCAAAGTTTCGTGTACGCGTCGAAACACCGCAGTCGGACAAATGTTTCCATTTTTTTCCTTTTTTTTTTCTGTACATCTAGCACAAATTAATAAAATAATAATTATATGTCTCAGATTGTTTTAATTACAGACGCCCCGTCATATTTATTATTTACGCAGGGTGTATTTTTTTTTACGAAAAATAGTTTCGTTTCTATGTAGAAATATGGGAGAAATATAGAAAGCAAATAGTATTTTTTGTATTTCTTTTTAGTCTTATCAACTTTCAGACTCACTTCAACCTATCAAAATTAGTATTTATTCCACGGGTATTCTATACGAGAATAGATAATATTTTGAACAAATTTTTATGCAATAAATTGAAACAGAATGAAAATCTAATTAGAAATTGCCTATATATCAGTTGTTTCTGCTTATCGATTTGATATTTAATACCAAATGTTATGGAAGGTGTCGTCCAAGAACAAAAAATTGGGGAATTAAATTAACTAATTCGACGGCGATATCAATTTGCCAGGGCATAGTCACTAAAGCCGTATTGTCACACTGTCGTGCAATAATTAATAGGAATACTATAAAATTCGGTTAATAGATTGATTTTCGTTTTGACCATCGCATGTTTCGACACGAATGTATTATTATTATTAATATAAGGCATTTATGCGTTTTATATTATAATCGAATCTATCCCAGTTATGACTTTATAATTTGGCCTTTCTATAGAACGAAAAACAAGCAATCATTCATTGATCATTCTCTGTGCACAACCTACACACAATGAGAAACTATTAGATTTCTCAGGTGGAAAAACTGATCTGACTGACAGCATTCATGCGATATACCGTTTGGTCATTAAGTCGTTTGTTTAATTAGATTAATGCGTAACAAATTATTGTTGACGAAATGCGATTGTGACGTTTGTAACCCTCTTGTCAAAGTCATAGATATATACGCCGATGCCATTGGCGGCCGAATCAACAACATTGGCCAATGAGTAACAGGGTTATTATTTATGTCGGTTTATCTTGTTGCTACACGCTGCTATCAATTGCGGGACGTATAGATAGGTATTTATATTGCCATACCGGCTTACGCAGTTAACTACCTCCCGGCTTCGAGTAAACATATAAACACTCGAAAAAGGGGAAAACATCACAGAAAACATCATATAATTCAATCATATATTGGAAGGATTTCATTAATAGCCGCCGCCGCATGGAATCTTAGCAGATTTTAGTGATCTGTCAAAGACCTAACGCATGTATAAGGATTTCCCATCTTGAAGAATTTCATCTTATTTATGTAAGTATAATATGAAATGTGTTGATATGCATCTCAGATCGATGGATGAATAGATCGATATATCTATTGAATAACTGTGATTAAATTTTGACATTTAGTTATTTGCACTTTAAATGTACAAGGGATAAATAGTTTGACGCGAAATGGTTCTACATGTCCAAACTCATACTAGTATAAGTGTACAGTATATATTGTACGTAAGTCATAGATCTATATTGTGACCTATAGTATATAAAGTATATGTCACGACGCGTCGTTATTAAGGGAGGTTTAATGAAATACTACACCGTTCTTGTGGGGGTTTGGTATTTAATGATATGCCCCATTGATTGTCATATATTTGGCGACCAGGAGGATTATTTTAGTGGTTGTTAAGTATGATGGATTGTTCTGATAATCTCAAGATGCTCATTTACTTGGAATTTTAATCCGACGTGTTTAATTATGGTTGAGAGGGAGAGAGGTGGGGTTTACGTCTACTCGACACATACCGGGTCATTTCGGGACTAACATATGGTCCAGTTTTACTTAATTAATTCGCTCGCGCGTAGGGGTCATTAGATGTGCATGGGGGGAATCGGAGGACCCGGAGAAAACCCACGGGTTTGGAAGGCGCCCTACTCCTTGTTATGTACAACCGGGGAATCGAAACCACGTCAGTTAATTCAATGACAGACCTAATGATACCGCGCGCACGTGCCAACCATTCGGCCACCCAACTCCCATTTTTGAATGAATGAATTAATTGATACATATTCAACTCAGGTAACATGAAATATATAGTGTCCGATAATTTATATTGTTGATCAAGTATAGACCTACTCTTTATTAGTGAGTTGAGAGTCTATAATTGCATATGCAATTATATTGATCTGTAGCTGTAGTGTATAAATGTTTATGCAATTATATGGGTCTATATATAGAATTAGACCATAGTGATCCCTACTATAAACATCAACAGATTGAGGTTTCTCAAATGTGGATTAATAATATTTACAGTAGTTACCAAAAGATAACCCTTATCAGTGAGTGTTATCCGATTGCTGGCATCTTCAATTGAGATGTGTTTTCATACAGTTTAAATGTTGTGAAGTGAAGTTGTATTATCAATAAATAATAAGATTAAAGACCAGTATACTAGTGGAGTCAAGCCTCCTATTTTTATGGTTATTTGACTATGTATAGCATGTATTATTGACGTGCATCTGTTCTCATTAAGTCACGCACAATTACCCCCACGCATAATTAGCCTTGATTTCTTCTTCCTTAATTATTAATGGCATTCAAGACAGTACATCGACCTATTTCTAATTGAGTTTGACCCGTGTTTGTTATTACTTTACAGCCTCTATGCATCTACCAATTCATATAAAAACTACCCAACGCCTAAAGACCAAGATGCCGGCCGTTTCCAGAGATGTTCTCGCAAAACGACTGCGCCAGAATTGGTTGGCCAAGAACCCTCTAGATACCTTCAGTAATGGTGGAGTCAACTTGGACGATAGTCTCACGAGCTTGAGCTGGTTACAGAATTTGAATATCATGAAGATTGGCACCGGTGCCCCAACGCCCCCTCCCAGTCCCATTCCCCAAGAAACGATGGTAGTCAAGAACATGTTTCCCCAATTGACTACAATTCAACCACCAAAACTAGACTCGCGATTAAATTACAGCGAGGTAACGTCCTTCAACAACGGGTATGCCCAAGATAACATCGATTACAAGAATAACCCGTATGTAAAACCTCCATATTCCTACGCAACCCTTATCTGCATGGCCATGAAGGAGACGAAGAAAAATAAGATCACTTTATCAGCTATTTACAATTGGATCACCGATAACTTCATGTATTACAGAATGGCGGATCCTAGTTGGCAGGTTAGTTTTAAATCACTTTTTCTAATACCAATAGACGTCCCTTTAAATTTTAAGAGCCATTTTGAAAGTGTCTTTTTTCTGGCTTTAAATGCTATATAGTTGTAAATTATCGCGTAGACATGTATTCACATACCATACCACCATCAGCTCTCTAGAACATTGGATGACTGAGATATTAAGTGGATTAAAAACAGTATGTCTCATAACTTTGGTAAACGTTAATATGGAAAATCGGAACTTTTCTTATTATCTAGACCATTTACGCTTTTTCTAGCCAAAACATCACAAATGTTTTTGGTATTTAAACATATTCATTTTTGATTATCTATTTTTGAACTGTTATAGCAAAAACGGTCAGATCTTTATCTTAACCTTACACAATATATCTTTATATGACATAGTTGTTTAGGTAAGGTGGGCAACAAGTAAGATCAGGTGGGCAACTAGTCAGATCAGGTGGTGCTAATATCTCATCATATCTCCACTGATGTTCAATTTAATCCAACACGCTGTTCTTAATTGGTCAAACCGTCTTATGGAAAATCAAGATCTGCCACTTCCGATGTCTAAATCCTGTAAAAACATATGAATTTGTATAGCTGGCTAATCCATTCGCCCCTCACCTCTCAATCGTACATATGTCTCAATTGCAATATCATACCACTCTTATTTATTTATTTTATTGATGACCCCATCTGTTCATCCCCATCTAAATGGGTTCTGTTCTCATTAGAACCTAATTGACATGACGTCCAAGGTTGATTAAGGAATCGGATGAAGGCATATGTTACCTGAGGCTTATTTTATCTATGTTAACACCTATGTATGTAACGTTAACCCGTGTGTACTTGATTTCAACTCGTGCTAAATTCAATAATTACTGAAAGACATTCCTGAAGACCGCTTCTCGTGTAAGATACTTGTACAGACACATAATCAACTAGAACTAGAGTGTCCATTGTTTTGGTGGGAGGCGATCGATGAAGGATCGTATAAACAGGGGAATAAACGATAACAATTGTATAAGAACTAGATTGATTTATACCATGGAAGGTGTGTTAATTAAATCACATTGAATAGTTTTATAGTACCATAGAATAACAAAGCACACATTCTCTGCACACAATAACAAATAATACGTATTGAAATTTACGCTTCGCGGAACAATATCTTATTGCTCTGACGTAATATGCATGTTTTCTTGCCCCCCCCCCCCCCCCAACGCAGACCAACGCAATTACTGAATGTTAGTCAATGTATTCAACGAAAAAATTTGTATTAATATTCACGCCCCGTGAAGCAAGATACCATCTTTCAATGACGTTATACACATGACCTTCGAGTTTTGTGGAATTATTGAATATTATTTAATTACATAGAAAGAATAAAAACACCCAGGAGGGCGACTTTATAATCTTTCAATGACGTAATTTACACCTTTAATGACCCATAGCTAAACATCACCTATGAATAGTATTTAAAATAAAATTGGGGGGGGGGGGGGGGGGTTGAATTAACACATTCCAGCGGAATTAGAGGGTTAATAGAAGAAATATCTGGGATGATTATTATGAATAGATGTGTGAAGCGAATAATTCATCCTTTGAAACACAATACATAGTTGATCTTTTACATAATGCTATCTGTTTGTTTGTTATAAGTCAACCCATGCTGTATAAGTACACCATAATAACGCTAATAGACCAACATTTTTCAAGCTCATTACCACTTACCTATAGCTGTAATTAATATATATTTGGCTTAAATAATATAGATTGTAGCATTATATAACTTTATTGATCATTTCTGTCATCTTTTATGTTTTTCAGAATTCCATTCGACATAATTTATCCCTAAATAAGTGTTTTGAAAAAGTACCCCGTCGTAAAGATGAACCGGGAAAGGGTGGTTTTTGGAGGATTAACCCCGAATTCAGTGACATGATCGAAAATGGCATCTTTAAGAAACGACGTGGTAGTCGGGATTGTTATCCCACCCCACCCCCTAAAAGAATAAAACGCGAGGAAGAAACGTTCGCAGCCTTAAATGGAAATCTAGATGACGAAAATCAAGTTCTAGTTAATGGTAGTGTGCTTTATTTTGGTGTCCAAGAAGAAGATCAAGACCAATCAGATATTAAAACCGATTTTAATTGGACATCCATTTTACAACAAGACATTGAGGTAGGGGGTGTCCGAATCAAAACCGAACAATTATTAGACGAAGATGATGCTGCTAGTCCTATTTTAGCCATGAGTCCCCCTAGTTCTGAGTCTAACTCGGATGATCTGGGTCTAGATGATCTTCTTGCTCAAGCTGACTTTACTAACAATGTATCCAACTCCGAACAATTTAGCGATAATCCCTTAGATTTAACCGTTACTGGACACAATATACGAGCTCCGGACTGGTGGGAAGAAGCTGCTTTAAACGTTGGCGGAGACTCCGGTAAATTAGTGGATATCACTCATCATCAAAATCATGGACTTAATACACCAGTTTACTCATCTTCGCCCGTTTATGAAAGTGAACAAATATGGATTCCGGCGATGGATGACGTGGGTAGTGCTTTCGATATGGATAACCTGTTTGACATTGATAATATACCCAGTCCTTACAATATGTGAAACTCATAATGATACAAATGGTGCTTTATAACTAACTAATTTCATACCAATATGAGTGTTTCCCAACTTCAAGATATAAAAAAACGATACTAGGACAGTGTTTAATAGAAGCTAGTGTGGCGATTTATTTCTTGTCGCAAGCAATGATTAAGTGTGTTGTCTATTATTGTATTAGAAAATCATGCTCAGTCATGTCTTGCACAGTGAAAGAATACGAAACGTTGGCTTTATTGTTAAAGAAGATATAATGTGGTAATGCCGTGAAGGACATCACGTGATATTCATGAGATTGCGATAATGGACGCTATATAATCAGTTTTGATTTCACATTTTTTGAGGTGAAAGCCTGTTTGTTTTGAATAAATGATTAATCCACAAAGTCATGTGGAGAAATCGATGACATTTTGTGTACATGTACACACATGGATTGTTAACCACGAGTTCTGCTGTGAATTCGTGTGATGTATTAATCCGAGCCCAATCACAACTCCGTCCATTGTTGTTTAGTGATTGTATTTTTTTATATATAAGAAAAAAATTACTAAAAGGTGTTTATAAATTATAGCCTATCAGTCGTCTCATATTTACATAGTACATTTAATCATTTGTCATTTTCCTGAAAGATGTATTGATCCATCTATCACAGATTATTCTCGTACAAGACATTTTGAAAAGTGTTTGAATGAGATCTATTGTCATTAATTAATGAGATTGTTTGTCACGTGACACACGCCTTTCTTCATTGATCAGTATGTATGTAACACTCATTAAATGATCACACTGTTCAAGAATTCTGTTCTTGAAAACGTGACAGTGTATGTAACATTCCGTCCTATTATTCAATAAACCACCAGTAATAAATTCTATATGAATGACCAGCTTGTAAACAACATTCCCTCTACTATATTAATTCCGTTATGTTAAACATTCATCTAAATTGGAATTCCGTTTCTCCCGAATGATATTTAGAAACCTCCAGAAGTATTCAATTTAAAATCATTACACCGAAGTGCTCATAGAGTTATAGTTTGCCACACTTGAGTTTGAAGTGACATTTCTCTACAGTACAAATGATATTTCAGAGAGTTCAAAAATTTAAATTATGTTGAAGTGGTCAAGGGGTTAAAGTAATAACCCACTGCACTTTCCCCACAAGGGTATTCTTGAATAGTTCAATAATTAAAATTTCGTTGCAGTAGTCAAAGGGTTAATGTAACAAAATCTGTTGGGCCTTTTTTTTGGAAGTGTCATTTCTTCCAAATGATATCTATAAATTTAAAGACTTATTGAGCAGAACACTATTCCGTTAGAGTGCTCTTGGGATTAATGTTAAAGTCTATTTCACTTTAGTGTGTTTTGGTATAGACTATATCCTATATAATATGTGTTACTAGTTTAATCTATTAGTGCATCTAGAATTTACAATCAGTATTTAATTCTTTTAAACAGTATTTGTATTAAAATGTGCTACATGTGTACAGCATTCAGTAAGCCAGTATTTTGTATAGTAACAGACCTGATAATTATTTTTTTCTAGAATGTTATATTTTGAAGTGCTTATTTCTAAAGATATACTGGTTACAATATTATATCAACTGTGATCCATTGTTTTCACTGTATGTCAATAGAGTTACATTTATATCTATAGTCTTTTTCATATAACATATTGCTTGAGTATGTTTGAGTTGTTTATATCATAGATTGTACATATATTCAGAGTTGTTATTTATTTGAACAAAAACATAAGATTTGTATTTTTCTATTGGAATTTGTTGCGATTTTCAGTTCAAATTATTTGTTTGTAACAAACATAATAAACTTTGTCTGAAATCATATTTTATTTTTCATTTCATATACCCGTCCCAAATTAGTCCACTATGACCATATTCTGTTGATATTCAACACGGTTTTGTGGAAGTCAAATGTGACAGACCGCTTGCCATAATTAACGATATAATTGGAGATGATTTGTATCAAGGGGCACACTTTTGAGACCTATATCTTTGACTTATAGTAACCAAACGCCATTTAAGTTGCCATCGAATTAAATTAAGTTTTTGCTAAATCCTGCATATGAGAAACGTCCGGGCTTTTGCAATACGATTATAGATCTTATAATATAATTTGACACCGTGCAAACACTGAAGATGATTTGTTCTATGAATTGATAAAAAACTGCTTATTTAAAGATTGATGATGTTATCTTACCATGAACAGACGGACTTCTGATATACAATATTTACGACAAAATGAGAATTTAAAAATTACCGCACGAATCGCACGCGAGAATGCTTCCGAGCGCCATTTGTAATGAAACAACTCGACAAACGTGGCTTTACTTATCCCACAGTAGAATATGATAATGTAGACTGGAATAACCAGACACCAAAGACTGTCATTCAATCTGGACGCTTTCGTATTTATAATATTAATAATAGCTTGTCTTTTATAGAGCTAAATTATCCCCGCTGGTCATTTCTAAGCCCTTCACAGGTATTTGGTAAACAGATGTGTTAACTACGTACATCTTACCAAGACCTTCACGTAATACCCTGCCTATGTCGGTACTGATTTCGACTGGGTATTCACCCAACTTGTGAGCCTATCAAATTCCTGATCACGCGAATACCAGATCTCGTGCTTTCCACCTAAAATGACTACCTGTTATAATGGAGTTGCATAGTTCAAGGTTCGTTCAATGTCAAGGTTTCCGTGAAGGTCGCCGTGTCACAACCTCTGATTGGGCGCTACTGTTTACGTGTCTGCAGATAACTTAGCTATAAGTTCTGGTATTGTAAAATAATCTAGTCACGTCCAGATGTTGTAAAGTTCGCAGTTGGTGCTTCATGAACATGCATTATTATATTATGCGAACTTGCGACCCATCTACGTCTATTTCCAGGTGCCAAAGAACATAGATTTAGCTCCTTTAAATGTGCGTAATCTAAAGAATTGTTACGAAATAATTATTGTCTTATCTTACTAATACATTAATTACAGTTCACCACGTAGTCACGTAAGTATATATCTTACCTACGCATGCACAAGTTCCGCCCATGTGAATTAATTAATATAGCACACCCACCCAATTTAATTTACAAGGTGTCGAAAAGGTTAGAACATCATGATCTCCATTTTCGGGGGTATTGTTATCTAAATAAAATCAAACCAAGTACGAACAATCCTAAAGAGATAGTAAAGCTTAAAGATTCAGTTCTTAAATATAATTATGTCTTCTGTCATTTGTGTTTAAAAGTATTCATTCCTTGGGGTTGTAAGAAAGGAGTAACGTCCCCTTAGTTAAAATTTCACAATACGAGTAAGAACTTTACACTGACATTACCCGGGCAAGTCGTGTAGGCGTGCTATCTGTAGTATTACCATACAAGCAATGTTCATTATAAATAAAAGATGTCCCGATATGTTTATATATAGCCAAAAGTTCGTGATGTACAGTTTTATATTACCGATATCGGACAGTTTGCAGATCAGATATATATCGCAACGGAAGTACACTTAATTTCCTAAAAAAAGATGGAAGTATACTATATTATATTCCTTATCGGCCATTTAACCGTTCGCGTGATAATAACCCCCCTCTTTAAATAATAATGTGCTGTATATTTTGCCTAAGTTTATGAAGGCGGACATACGCCAGGCAGTGCACTAAGGGTATTTTGACAGTGTGTGGACGGGATCTTTTCGTCTCATCCAAACGACTAGGAGTTGTTCCTTGTCACAGACCTACCGGCATGTCCCGAACCACCACCAAGGCAAAATCAGGCTGGACAATCCTCTAGAACTGTCTTCACCAACATCGGGATCAAACCCGAGACCCTTCGTAAGCGAGTCACGATTACCACTATCCAACAATGTCTTTATTTTACACAATTCCTACTCATTGTCGTCCATTTGGTTTCTACATTTAATTAAAACATTGATAGGGCTTAGTAGGACAGGTATAGGCCTATTCATGCCACCTTCGAGTCCCTGGCCGCCATGCCTTGAGCGATAAAGGAATCGAAAGTGAAATGAAATGGGGTTTAAACGTCACACTGTTCTGCTCCTAATCTGGGGCTAATGAAGACGGACATGCACCATACAGTGTGCCATGAGGGAATTTTTGCATGGACAGCGGCGCCACGATTCTACGCTTATATCGAATTCCAACTGCCAAGGGATCTTTTACGTGCACGCCAATGTGTACACGGACCTCAGTTTTTTGTCCCATCCGAACGACTAGACAGCTGTCCTTGTCAGGCCACCACCCTGCATCACTGATAAGGGGAAACAACGACGAATATGTGGATAAACTTTCTCGGCCAATGCAGGAATCGAACACGGAATATTGCCTGACGTTGATATTTTAATGTTTACTTAATTAAATGGTAAATAAACTATACATATTACATGGTGTAGATTACGCCGTGAAAAAAATTAATACTTTCCGAAAATCACGCACTGTTACTTTAAACAAATTATGTTTACCCATTTAACGTCACACGTCTTCCAGCACACCATTATAATACAATCGTGTCAATAAGTACTGTACAATTATAATCTTAATGTCCTTACAACGGCATAATCTACACAACTTCAGAAATACATTAAACTCTACAAAATGTTGACCGATCAATTAACATTCCTATTCTACAAAATATGCGAAGATTCAGGACAATGACTTATATGTACTTAAAACATGTTCGTATTACCTCTCCAATTACTTATATAATTAAAACTCTAATATGGTCACAGGCAGAATACAAAACCTTGACAGTTTTAGTTTATTTAAACATACATTATGCAAGAGTTAAATCTACCCACTGCGGGCCTTTCTATAAATCTGAACTGATATATAAACTATTAATTAAGACATTTATTGCCAAAACAAGACCATTTTCAATTCTCGATGGCATCGGATACTCGAGATTTTAACATAACTAGATTAGAACGGTTCGCAATCATATTGACAAGAGGGTTTAAATTCCGTGTAAATCGGACCAAAACTGCCGGACAAATCGTTATCTTCATAATGTCGCTAATTGAGAAATCAGCGTTTGAAATATCCGATGTTATCATCAGCGCAGGGTTATTATTTTACTTTTCATAATCATAACAAAAAATGTCTGAACAAATTTCGAGGTCACGTGCACGACATATTGTTGCCACCAGCGACCCCCCCCCCCCCTTAAACCTGCTCTGTAGCCTCGTTCATTTGGACGATGACGATACGTCAGTTTGTGTACCGGACTGACGCGTCTGATGCCGATATGTCAACGATACATCGCTTCGTCAGCTAGTCACTTACGAACACGATGACGATAGATGGACGATACGTCCTTTTGTTTCCAGGGTTTGTTCTTGTATGTAGGCAATATGGGGACCAGATTCAGAGTTGGGTTTTGCACGTCAAAATTTTTATGTAAATCTCCCCACTAACACAATTTTTTGCAGGCCATTAGGAATCATTCGAATCCACCATATTATATCAAAGATTCGTAGTATCCTGGTTTAATGAGATAAAGCTTTGGTGCCTTAATCGTAGAAAGGTATGATCTTGAAGTTACTGATTATTCGATAATCACTGCAACGTGATACACACGTTGCCATGACAACTGCAAACCGCGATCGCCAGGGCTCCCGCAAACCCGGGCGTTTCTTACTAAACGTGACAGTTAAGAGAAAAGTGACGGCTCCCGCAAACCCGGGCGTTTCTTAATAAACGTGACAGTTAAGAGAAAAGTGATTTGTCGGATTTATGCGACTTAATTTATGGAAGGGTTTTTGGGTCAAAATAAGATGATCTGCTAATTTGTGTAATCCATTGTTGAAATGTTCAAAATTTCAAAAATACTTATTATGATACCGTCAACTTAGTCATATTGCTTAAGTAAATTGTAATAAAATAAATGTTTTTTTGTCATTTCCTCACTCCAACTCCTCAAACTACACTTAACATATCATTTTGGTATTATTATTTTAAACATATCATTTTCTACATATCATTTCAACATTTCTCTAAGCGCAATATGCAAATAAGGTCAAAAGGCGTGGCTTTCAGAAAAATGTTTTCACGCACACTAATACTTCCCAAGGAAAGATAACCAGGCTAAACAGGCTCAGACCACTGACCGGAGTTATATTTTTACAACCACATAACATTTTTATGATAATGTTTGTTTAAATAACAACGATACCATTTAGTTTTAATTCAAAATAATTGAATCTTGTGTTTCCGAATAAATTACACGAATGTGGTGAGAGTGGAGGTTTTGCTGGCTGAAATCGAGAGTAGAGTGGAATCACGATTTGAAAATGTCCGTGGCTTATGACATCGAAGAACTGCTCTTGGAAGTTCATAGCAGAATTACCAATTTAGCCACTAAACTAGAGTGCAGACAATCACTCACAACTGATGCAAAATTCGAAATGGAATTTCAGGGCATAGGTGATTGTCTGCAGAGCGTACTGGATAGTTTGGCCCTAGCTTGGAATAATTTCGAAGCACAGACTACGAAAGAGGACGGAACACAAAGATTTTTATCAACCTCAACAACAGTAGGTTATACAGGCCGACCTAGGATATAAATTCCAGCAGAGCAATTAGAATATCTTATTTCTTCTGGTTTTAAAGTGAAAGAAATTGCAAATTTATTCAAAGTAAGTCACAGTACAGTTAAAAGAAGACTGAAGGAAGAAGATCTGTGTACATCTAACAAATTTAGTAATCTATCTGATGAGGATTTAGATGTTGTGGTTGAAAGCGTGCTAAAAGATCATCCAGTCATTGGTTACAGGAGTATGAAAGGACATTTATCAAGTAAAGGTGAACTTGTTCAAGAGACCAGAATTAGAGAATCCATGCAAAGAAGAGTTGACTTAGAAGGTTGCTTGTTTCGCAGGCTTTATATGAATCCAGTTAAAAGAAGAAAATATGAAATTAGAGCACCAAACTCCATATGGCATATAGATGGATATCATAAATTAATCAGGTAGGCTATTTTTAATCTTTAGAAATGAAATGGGGGTTTAACATCCTACTTTTATGCACTTTTTGTATTGGCTAATGAAAGCTGACATAAGCCATATGAGGGAATTTTGCGACTTTTCCTCCCACATCTACATGCTATTCCTAACCAAGCCCTCAGGTCTGCCGGATTGGAAAATCCTGATCTCCTGGTTAGAGAGCAAGCACCTTACTCACTAAGCCACCCCAGATCTTATATTCTTCAGAACCCAAGGGTACTTTGAAATAGACCTAAATCCTGAGGAACTGTAATTTCAGTCTTGTTTATGTCATCTTTTTAATTAATTAAAATACTGTATCTACTTTTAGTCTTCAGACTGGATAATTTTATCAACCTACCTTTAAGTTATCATAACATTACATATATTTGCAGTTGGAAATTTGTTGTGCATGGTGGTATTGATGGGTACTCCAGGCTGCCTGTATATTTAAAAGTATCTGACAACAATAAAGCTGAAACAGTTCTAAGTAGTTTTGAAGAGGCTGTTAATTTATATACATTGTCTGAAACAAAACAAATTCCTAAAAATGTCAAATGGGTTGATTGTTATGGACTTGTATTGGGGTATGTTACAAATTATTTTTCAATGTGGGGATCACGGTGGCTAAGTGGATAAGGCGCTGGTTTGCTAGCTTGGAGGTCGGGTGTTCGATTTCTGCATTAGCCGAGAAAGTTTATCTCGATTTTCCGGCGCGATTTCCCCTTGTCAGTGATGCAGAAGGAGGGCCTGGCAAGGACAGCTGTCTAGTCGTTCGGATGGGACGAAAACCTGAGGTCCCGTGTACACATTGGCGTGCACGTAAAAGAACCCTTGGCAGTTGGAATTCAGTTGCTGCCTGGGCAAAATTTCCCTCATAGCACACTGTATGGCGTATGCCCGTCTTCAATTAGCCCAGGTTAGGTGCTTAAGCTTTGGACGTTAAACCCCATTTCATTCATTCATTATTTTTCAATACATTGTATGATATATAGGCGAACAGTTCCTAGTGTACATTCCTATACATATCACTTCTTTTGTATTTCAGAATAGAGCGATTTTGGAGAGACCTCTGGACAGGGTGCATTACAACCTTTTCTGTTTCATGAAATGTGAAGGTTATCTTCAACCAAACAATGAGGCACATTTGATGGATTTGCATTATGTTTTTTTACCCAGAATACAGAGACATGTTGATAACTTTCGTAATGCTTTTATGAGAAGATCTTTAAGGAGTGCTGGACAGAAGTCTCCATTACAGTTGTAGATACATGGGCAAATCTTGGATTCAGCAGAAGAAATTGATAATGAGGTCAGACAATTGAATCATAAGTAATTGCAACATTGAAATGTAAACAACAAACAAAATATTTCTGTAAATGAGGGACTACTTTCATTGATTTCCGGTCTCCATTGCCTAGTATCTTATTGAGAAAGGGTATCCAGTTAACTGTGTACACATTGTAGACCACTCATAATTTCGGGGGGGGGGGGGGTCATGTGTCATGTAGCTGTGGTGATAGAGAGGCATTTTCTCACCAATGGAGTTATATAGTGGTCGAGAGTTCGATCCCAGCTCAGGACAAGAACTTAATATCGATGTGAGAGAGCGGGATCTCCCATCCGATCAGGCAGGTGGTCCCAGAGTTCTTCGGTTCCTCCTGTGGATGATCGAATCATTCGCATAACGAATCGATTTTTTTTCCAGCATGTTCTACATTATGGAAGTAGTCAAGAAGGTTTACTACTATTAGCTACTAATGAAGTATCCAGTGTTGTTGTCGAGAGTCCTCAAATTATTCCACAAGAAAAATTTGAACAGTTAAAGGGACAGTCCCGTATTATACAGAGGCTCAAAAATAAAAGTCTGAGAATGTATGAAAATAAAACGCCAAAATATAGGGGAATGGTGTATATACCTTATCTCAAAATTTCAACTCCAAATATTGAGTCATTTGGACGTGAACGCCAAAATTGCTTATCCGGACACGTAACCCTTTTAAGATTGATGGTCATTTTTTTCATTTGGTGACCTTATAATCGATTAACGTTTCTTGAGAGGTCTATACAGTGAATGACCCATGTACTGTACTTGATAACAAAAGGTAAATTTTACCTACATATTATTTTTATAGAAAATAGTCTGGTTTTATCCAGATACTGTATGATACAAAGGTCTCCATTTCCAGATGCAGACTGTCAGGTTAAAGTTATTTACAAGCGTATCACAAAAATCGGGTTATTTGATCGGCCTTAGATAATGGGTTTTAAATGATTTTAACACAAAATTAAGCAGTTTTATTCCCAAAAAAGTTATCGGGATTGGCCCTTTAAAAATGTTTGTGGACCCCCTCCATCACTCTAATTCACATGGGATAGATCTGTTTGTTATAGCACGTGATTTTTTAGTTCGGTAGTTTTAATTAATTTAATTTGGACTAAGTAACCCTGAATAAATTAACAACTCACTGTACATATAACTTTATTTCAAATCAACATGCAGGTATGTAACTTTGTATAGAAAAAGATTTGTGAAATAAGGTATATTTGGAAAGAACATGTCTACCATATTCTTATTAAAATTAATTTAATAAACAATAAGTTTAATTATGCAATGTTTGTTCTAAATAATCTAAAAACATAAGCTTGCGGCAAGCCACTCAAGCGGATGCTCACCACTAGCTTGATGGTGAGCACAAGTCACCCATCCATTCACATTTGGCTTCAGCTCACTCTCCAAAAAACAATTTTAGTATTAAGGGAATGATCTAAGACACATAAAATAAAACTCAAAGGAATCCATGAAAAAATGTAGCCTGTTGAGTAAGTACGAGCCAAATGTAAACTAAACGATGGATGCGATATCTAACTTGGATGCCATATCTTAAAGGAAAATTACCTTATGGACTCATGAATCCTTCAAACGCCATAGTCGCATTTATGCGTCTGCACTCTCAAACGCAACAGTTGCATAAATGTGACAAGCAGTGTGGCGCGCCAGGCAGGGTAAGCTTACTCTTCCTAGGACACCTGTTACCACTGTTCGTCGTGTATTTTGTACACGGTGAACAGTCCATATGCTGATTACACTATTTTGCGTTTTTTTTTTTGTTTTTTTTTTTTTACACATTTTTGCCTATACCGTTTTTAGGACTTCGTATTTTGTCTAATGGTTTGGATTGTTCGTACTTGGTTTTATTTTATGTAACAAAGTCATGTAACTCGTGTTGAATATAGTTTGCACACAAACGCGACACATAGTTGAGAAGATAACTATCAGGGCTTTTGTTACATTACAAAAAATATAGTTGTTTCTTGTTCACGGTTGAAATAATTTTGACTTTGAAAAGCATTTCCCCGTGGCGTTTCAGCGTACGAAAATTAAAACAATCTGGCGTTTGAAGAGTTAACAAGTACCAAATCCGTACGCACACACAATAACGTTTATCATCATTTCTGTAAAATTTTTATAATTTCTTAAAGAACTTAAGTTCGAAAAAGTGATGGATGGTGCACATGTGTTAACATGTGTGATTTCATTCGAGTTGTGGTCAAATATGATCAGACCACTGGGGAAATTTCGGGGAATGAATGGACTCCCCAACAACGCCTGTACTATATGACCCGTGTTTAGAACGTCTTCTTCTTGCTCAGTTATGAGGTCAACCCACGGGGTGCATACTTTACCATCTGAAAATAAATATAAATCTTTAAAAAATGATTGCATAAATGAAAATAGCGATAGCCATTTTAATACGCCCAAGTCCGAGAAGTTGACTAGAGCAATCTGTGAATGAAACTTTCAGAGAGTAATATTTCTACGCCAAGGTCAGTGCTTTCGTTGGTTCAACATTCTCCCCCTTAATACCTGGGACATCCTAGGTCGTCGTGTGCAGGTGCTAGACCCTCCTGTACAGAACTTGAGAGAATTGGAACAAGAATGACATGAGGAATGGCACAGATTTCCCATGGTTCAGTTCCAATGTCTTGTTGGGAGTATGATGCGTCAAAAGAGTTGAGGCTGTCATGCGGGCATATGGACATATGGAGGAAGAATGTGTTACTGACTACATTCATGTGAACACCCGATGCCATGGTTCTCAATTAGCATTTGTGTCCTCCCCGACATTCGAAACCACTTGGGTTGCGTAACTTTTCTCTCTGTGTACAGAAAATAATTAATCAAAGGAATACTCACTTTGAACTCTCTCCAAAGTTGTAAATGATAATATCCTCAATTTGCTTCTTGGCAGTTTCCTCGAAGAAAGACGGTAAAAATAATCTTTCTATATCCTCGCAACTTTCGAAAATTGTCCTGCTCAATATCTGTCTACCTTCATCAGGATATTTTTTCAACACAGTTAGGATATTGAGATGTTGAAGTCCTAAAATAAATTTTAAACCATATGATTTTGCAATACAATGGTTGAGCATATAAAAATGATGGGACCAGGCAAATAGGCAAAGCCAACGTTATGCTAAATAATAATGTACATAATGTTCATGTTAACGTCTAGTATCCAGTCTATGACTGCTCTCTGACACTACAATTATTACCAGAGCATAGGACACCGAATGCACCCCCACTGCGTCCATTCTCATCTCCGGTGAGATTATACCAATCCCTGCTGTCATTAATTTATGATGCATCAGATTTTTGCACTACAAAAATTGCACTGTCTTACGGTACTCATTTAAAGCTGGGAACACTGGAATAATCGGAAAAATTGCCCCCTGTTGAAGCGGAGGATCGAACATTCAATCCCTGACATGGCAGTCCAACGCTTTACCGCTAGACCACAGATCAAAGGCTATTTCACTTGTCCGAATAAACAAACCAAACCTTCATCTCCTCTATTGTAAGATGTTTCCCCAGATGTGAAAAAGATCATTACAGAGACAAGGAATTGTGGACATTAAAACGAAACAGTCAAAAACAATGATAGGCCCATAATATAAGCATGAGATATGAGTATTAAAATTTGAAATTAATGGCAATTTACCTTCCATAACTGAAGTAAGGGAGCCATTAGTTCCTTCATGAACTGTCTCTGAGCGAACGATGTCTCGCTAACAGTTCCTCGCGGGGCTTATTATCAACTAGTATGAAAATAAGGCTTTTCTCCATCTCGGTTCTAAGGCTATTTTAGATCCTTACCGTCTACTTTGCACCGTGATTCTTCTTTGATCGCCAAAAGAAAACATTTCCTGACACAACCGACACAAATTTATAATAATTCAACACTATTTTCATGTAGAATTCGACGTTAGAAAAATATAAACAAAATCGTTCAAATCTGGCCGCCATGTTTGTTAACTGACGTCAGCGCAGACCGGTCTTTTTCTAACATCGAATTCTACACGAAAATAGTGTTGCATTATTATAAATTTTTCTCGGTTGTGTCAGGAAATGATGTCTTTTGGTGATCAAAAAAGTTTCACGGTGCAAAATAGACGGTAAGGATCTAAAATAGCCTTAGAACCGAGATGGGGTAAAGCTTTATTATCATACTAGTTGATAATAAGGCCCATGAGGAACTGTTAGCGAGACATCGTTCGCTCAGAGACAGTTCATAAAGGAACTAGGGAGCCATTACTCTGAAAAGCATGTAGTAGCCTTTGACAGCCCTAATAGCTTCCTGCTTGTTGTCGATAGTCATAATCTTGGAAAATCCTGTCTGATTAAGTGCATCGATATGGGTTTGGTATACATCATGTATATTCTCAACAGTAGAATTTTCTATCTGCAAAATATAGCCATAAACATAAGGTGATGTGCCCCCAAAAGGTAATACTGTCTGCCCCATGCACGTAAATCAAATTCACCTCTGGTTCATTGATTTATTGTCACTACTCACAAATATTTGAATATACCGGTATATTAAAAATATTGATGGTAATATGCAAAAAACTGTCTTAACAAAGAATATACATAAAAGTAGTAGGTTAGTTCAGATAAGTGAAAAAAATATTTAAAAACAGAACATGCTAAAGCGAAGTTGTGGGATGGGGTGCTCTTATAAAGGTAATAAAGCGCTCATATTTTGAGGTGTCTCTTAATTTGCTTGGGGCAAGGGAATCACTTGAATTTGTATTCCTTGAGTAGGCAACGACTAATTGTTTAAGAAATATTTGGGGTTCTTCCTCTTGTAATTCAGAATAATAACGTTTAATAATTTCGGCAGCCCTACCTGCAGTACTGCTATATTTGACGACAAATGGAACAATTTGAGTGTCCGATTAAGTGTAGTGTGGGGGTACAAAAATTCAGTAAATCGTCATCCATTCAAGAAAAGGTCTAAAAACTAATACTTCCCATTATAAATGCCAGGCATATACAAACTAAACCCTAACAGCTTGGATTAGGTAAGACGTGGCAGGAAAAATCTATTTTCTAAACTACTGTATGGATTTTATTGAAATTTGGCAGGTGTTTAGATATGGTTATTATGAGTTTATGTGCAAAAAATCAAATGGCTATGTATATTAGGTACTAAGTTATGAACATTTTATTGGAGGGAAGCGGTACAAAATTATACATTTTTAGGGAAAGTAGTTTTCCCGAGGAAATATAATATATATCATAAAACAACATATTTCTAAAGTCCAAATGAACCATTGTACAGGATTATCTATATAAAATTAATGATGGCCTTCATTTGCAAAATTTTAACTTTTTTCCACTTTCCAAAGTCTTATTGTAAATTATGTATGTAACATACATGAATGATTTATAGATATTCCTGTGCAGTAAATATAGGGCTAATATCATGCAAAATTTCATTAATCTAGGTATAATTTAGGAGTTATTTCATTGGTTGTTGAATAATTCTGAGTTTGTTTTTTATTGTTTTTATTTCATGGCTTTCCTAAGTTGCAAAATATGAGTTTTGAGAAATTGACGAATTTAGTGCGATCGTCAAATAAAAACAACATATACATATACAATCGATAGTGTTAAACACCCGCAGGATTATATAGTTAGTTAATAGCAATAATTGCAGGCTTTGTTTTCATATTAAAGGACTGATGTTGTCTCTATGCCCGCACCATACAGCGATTTTTGAAATTGACTTTGACCTCCTATCTCGCTATATTAAAATTTCTGAGGCTTTGTCTGATTTTTTGCAGCGTAATTTGTCTGATTTTTCACAGTTTTGTAGTAATTGATTATTTGGCTGAATACCTGCCATAGTCAACATTTCGCAAACTGAAACCCGTCCTTGATTCCAGTTTGCAACAGCGATTACAACGCCAGTCTCAATAGTTTTTTTTTGGAAACGAACACAGTTTTACTTCCAAACAAGGGAATGCAACCCTTCATAAGCATTTTGTGTTAATTTTTTTTGACATCTTTTTGACAGTTCTTCATTTGTCAGATGTTTAAATAAATCAACAAAATAGTGGGCGACCTCTTTGCTAAGTGGGGTGTCATGTTTCTTTCGAGCACAAAACTCCTCTGGGTTCTGGGTCAATACCCTGTTATGTAGCTTGTTTATAAAAGCACCAAGCTATGGAACATCTATCATGATGTGGATTGTTGTTGTCAGACATGCTGTGGAAAAATATAGCCCAGATTGCACCTTTCATGTCAGAAATAGATTCAGAATTTTCAATTGCCTTCCGGTAGTAAGATGACCAGCTCTTCATTCGAGCTTTGGTCATTTTACCTTGACCGCTCACAGAGTTCCTTGACTTGCCTTGAGCCCTGGCTGCTGCCATAGCATTTTTACTAATTAGTTCAAGGCCTTTATACATGCGTTTTGACACATGGTTTATGCATTCCTCTTTACCAATAGGGGTAGTCTGTCCGTACGGGCACAATTCATTCAATGCATCAATTGTTTTCGCATCACCGTCACTTAGCACTGTAGTGTACCTAAAACCTAAAGCTTGTGAGCGTGCCCACAATATTTTGGCGATGGCAGTTTCCATGATCCAGAGGATCCATCAATTTTTTTTTTCACATTTATGATCGGCCACCTATTTGGCCTTTTCATCATCTGAAAGTTTACTGCCATGCACTTCACACGCATGACAATATTTGCTTAAAATTTCGTAATCAACGATAAGTCCAGTGTCGAGTGTCGACATGTATCACACAACCTATACCATGTAGTGAAGAATATCCACGGGTGTGCCAAGAACCATCGTAACTGACTACTATGTCTAGGTTCACCAGTATTTAGGGCCAGTGTGACCAATTAAAAATTGCTTAGACCAACAGCTTTTCTAACAATCTTATAATGTTCTTCTTCAATCAAATCTAGTCGGAGAGACAAACTGTCGCCTTCAAATACTGGGGATTTGGGAAATAATAAGGTGAAGAATTTTATAGTTAGCCTCCATGATCAACTCAATCTTCACCAATGAAATTAACAATGCGTTTCTGTAATTAAATATTTTGGATGCAATGGGTTTAGTATAAGTATAAGAAATCCTAGGAACAGTAACAGTTTTGAAATAAGGAGGGATGTGTGCTGTGACTTGCTTATGGTGTAATTTTTGGCTTAATCCGATAGCGTCAATGCCTTTATTAGCAAATTTCAATTTAAGGAACGAATTGTTGGTTGTGTGCGACGCCATTAGACTGAATTGCAATGTCCAGACGACGGTGGGCAATGTCAAGATCAATTGAAACAACGTATTCGGTGGATGCAAGGTCAGTACAATTTAAATCCAAACATTCAGCTTTAAGTAATTTCAAAATAGTTAGTACGGATATGGTGTGGCCCTAGTGTTGTACCACAACAGGCCCGGGACTGTACAGCGCAGTGGACGCTTACGGCTGGCCCCCGGATCCATTCACTTGATTTGATAATTGTTAGTGTATGCAATGTCTATTTTCTGTCTTGTCCGCAGGTTTACCTTGTAGATTTTTTTTGTTTTGCGTGTAGTGCAGTCCTCCTGCATTTACTATTAGAGTAGAGTTTTAGCCCTTCGTACTGCAGAATGTTCTCGTTGTCGGACTTTGCTCCTGTTTGTTCACTACATTTATTTATTTTTTTAGCGTTTTCCGAGTTTCTGTCCGGATTATCGCCCTTATTGTTAAAATTATTTGACGTTCTAACACCTGACGTCAACTGGCTGACTATCGCCATTGAAGAGACGACCACTGACAAGATAGGTCGCATTTTTTTGTTACGTCTTTTTTGTAATTCATTTTAGTGAAGCCTGTACCACAACAGGCCCGGGACTGTACAGCGCAGTGGACGCTTACGGCTGGCCCCCGGATCCATTCACTTGATTTGATAATTGTTTAGTGTATGCAATGTCTATTTTCTGTCTTGTCCGCAGGTTTATCTCCTTGTAGATTTTTTGTTTTTGTTTTGCGTGTAGTGCAGTCCTCCTGCATTTACTATTAGAGTAGAGTTTTAGCCCTTCGTACTGCAGAATGTTCTCGTTGTCGGGCTTTGCTCCTGTTTGCTCACTACATTTATTATTATTTTTTAAGCGTTTTCCGAGTTTCTGTCCGGATTATCGCCCTTATTATTAATTTTTTTTGACGTTCTAACACCTGACGATCGGTCGCATTTTTTTGTTACGTCTTTTTTGTAAATAATTTTAGTGAAGCCTGTACCACAACAGGCCCGGGACTGCACAGCGCAGTGGACGCTTACGGCTGGCCCCTAGATCCATTCACTTGATTTAATAATTGTTAAGTGTTTGCAATGTCTATTTTCTGTCTTGTCCGCAGGTTTATCTTGTAGATTTTTTGTTTTTGTTTTGCGTGTAGTGCAGTCCTCCTGCATTTACTATTAGAGTAGAGTTTTAGCCCTTCGTACTGCAGAATGTTCTCGTTGTCGTGCTTTGCTCCTGTTTGCTCACTACATTTATTATTTTTTTTTAGCGTTTTCCGAGTTTCTGTCCGGATTATCGCCCTTATTGTTAAAATTATTTGTCGTTCTAACACCTGACGTCAACTGGCTGACTATCGCCATTGAAGAGACGACCACTGACAAGATCGGTCGCATTTTTTCTGTTACGTCTTTTTTGTAAGTCATTTTAGTGAAGCCTGTACCACAACAGGCCCGGGACTGTACAGCGCAGTGGACGCTAACGGCTGGCCACCGGATCCATTAACTTGATTTGATAATTGTTTAGTGTATGCAATGTCTATTTTCTGTCTTGTCCGTAGGGTTATCTTGTAGATTTTTTGTTTTTGTTTTGCGTGTAGTGCAGTCCTCCTGCATTTACTAATAGTGTTGAGCATAGGTGGCGTGTAGCAACGATGTCCGTGGCGTGACTACGTTTTTCCACGACGAAACTTTGGGAATCACGTCATGACATTAACATCGCTACACGCAGGGCTAGATAAATTCCCAATACTAGCTACATTGTCATTGCATCCACAAGGGGAAGCAGTACCTAATGTTCGTATCTAATATTCCTCTCGGTCTCTGCGAAAGCGAGTACTCAAAGTGGGGCTATTAGTATGGTGGTAAATTTTCTCTAATATTGACACTCTCATTGATAGTATAGAGTGGTCCTGTTGGTTAAAATACCTATAGAGAATCTGGTTACTACCCTTATTAATGTTGTGACGATGACCATTAATGCGTAAGTGCAAATGTCCTTTAGTTTCGCCAACATAAATCAGTCCGCAGAGTGTACATTCTATACCGTATAAATATTGGAGGTTTACAATTAAGTTTCTCAAACCCACGTGTATAAAAAGTTTTATTAGTTAAATTCCACACGCTTTTCGTCTAAGGATCCAGGTTCTCTTTCAAAGAATTCTTCGTTTTACGAACCTTTTCTTTTTCACGTAAATGCTTCTGCATTTGATGTAACTCTACACGCTTTTCGTCAGTGCCGGAATAGTAGGTCTCACAGAGCCCAGAAGGGTCTTTTTTATAGGTTGGTGAAAGCTTACATTCACTAATTTTAATACTTTCCGACAAATAGTGTAGTCACATGCAGGCCCGAAGCCAGAAACCAAAACTTAGCCGACATAGGGGGCGAGGAAGATAAATTTCCGACAACAAAAAATCAATGAACGAAGGTCATCGCCGACTGTCGTAAGCAGGAAGATGGGAAAGCACGAAAATTAGAAGCTGTGAGAGTGAATTTAGGCCTCTATGACATGCAGGTGGCGAATGCGTCGGAAAATTGAGAGTTTCAAGCCGACATTAACTATCTCTTGGCCGAATTTGGAGGGTATGTCGTACTATAACTCTCTCCCGGCGAAAATGCGAGCATAGCTAATCAGCGATTGTTTTCCGACGCAGGCAGAAACATTCCGACAGGAACGGGCGGGGGGCGGCTCGCCCCCCCACTAGCCTCGGGCCTGGTCACGTGACTGTTCAGAATGTATCGTTTTAAACATTGAGTACATCAAGGACATGGTCAAGTTTGAGTTGATTTACTCCCTTGTGCTTAATAGTTTAGATGCAGCTATGACGGGTGTGGCGCGCCAGGCACGGTAAGAAACTCTTTTGGACACCCGTTACCACTGTTTGTGTGTATTTTGTACACGGTGAACAGTCCATATGCTAATTACACTATTTTGCCTATATCGTTTTTTTAGGACTACGAATTTTGTCTAATGGTTTGGATTGTTCGTACTTAGATTTATTTTATTCTGTGCTAGGAAAGGAATTGATGTGGTTTACAATTGCTGCTTGCAGTGCGACGTCCTTGACTGTCGAGCAGCTCACCCTTCCTCCTCGATGCTCACCATCCTTTACACAATTCTTATCATTTTTACTGCAAACGGCTCGTCGGGAGTCGTCCTTCGTAGGCGTAGGGCATTTTGTGGTCTCAATGTGAGCGTGTAAATAGTTTGTTTCGCCAGTTCACTATTATACCAACCCGCTCACTATTATTAGGACCGTTTAGCACACGCCTCGCCCTTGCAACCTTTTATCTCTTGGTGGCATTAAATTTCTTCGTTTTTTTTTGGACATGTACGGCAAACCTTTATTTCTGTTATTCTTGACAGCTACGGCGACTTTTTGCGTGATCGATATATTTGCTACTGGCCGGTCCATGGACAGAACCACTTTCCCAATGACGAAATTATCCTTACATACCAGACTCTTACATGATACCACTGCGTTTCCGGAACATTTGGGCTGTCTTGTTTCTCTTTGCTGATGGTTGAGTTTTGTTTATAAGCGTTGTCGTCTTCCCTATCAGTCTCAAACTCGAGCCAATTCAACAGTTTTCCCTGGAAATGAAAATGAAGGAACTTAAGACCGCATCACACATACATATTGCATAATTTCAACGAGGCCCACAAGTCGCTATTAATATTAAAGGGACAATAACACCCTTGCTGGCTTGACAGGTCCAGAAATTTTTTTTAGTCTTATTCTAACTACTAGATGTTTAAGTGTCCTACCTGTTGTGTAAATTATCCATTACAACCTATCTTACCTGTCCAGAGGGCTCGGAAATATGTTTAAATCCAAGTTGTATTTGAAAGTGCTTACGTAAGGCTTTTCAAACCATGTTACGGCATGTAGTTGATTTTTTCTAATTTTTAAAATTAGGTGGGTTAGGATGAAATTTGTGTCATTTATTAATTGTAGTATTGTAAAATAGTACAATTTGTTGACCAGAATAAAGATTGGGACAAATTATTTAGTTCCAACAAGAGTGTTATTGGGGCTTTAATATTCTGTGTTTTTTTTTATTAACATAAGCAAGTCACAGTGCATCCCGTTGTTTGCTACTTTAATATATGTCCTGTGGACAGCTGTGAAGAAGGTGTAAAAGAAGATCTGGTTTAACTATCATATGATATAAAACATGATGACCATAAGGTGAATCATTTTGAGAATAAGACCATTGATGTGCCAATATTCTCCAATACACAGTTGGTTGTGCTGGACAGTACAAGAGTTGCACAGCCTTTAGCTATATTAGTACTATATTTCACCTGGATACTCCAACCTATCATATTCAGTCATAATCAACTGTCCAGCTGCATAAATAACATCTTCTTTAATAATATGACCTCTGATCTGAACTCTATACTCTACGACAAGTACGAACAATCCGACTTCTGAAATTGGACTACTGTAAGGGTCAACAGGCCCAACAAAATGCATTTTATGAGTACTCGGAACTGCCATCACACCATTTTAGTGGTCACCCAGTTCTCCCATTTTATTTGTTATGAGGTTTTCGGAAATAAACTTGATATGAATATTAGGATTTCTCTCTTATTCTTCTGCACTACTTTTCCACTTTACATATAGCGCCAAACAGAACGTTTCACAGTACCATCTAACCCGTCCACCACGCCCTTTCCGTGGGACGTGGCAAAAGATTTCCGGATAAGCTGAAGTTTATGTTGCCAAGAATAAAGATTCGAAAACAAGTATCCTTGATTGAATTGAAAACCATCCCGGCACTTAATATATCTTTCAGTTGGATGGATTTCTTTTAAAAAAACAATATATATATGCTGCAAACAATCTGGGATCAAAACATTACTCCATGTACTTTTATCCTTGCCATTTATCCATGCATATGCAATAAAAAAGGTTGCTTGATGGTGATGCCAATTTTCTGATTGAACTTCTGAAAAGTCCACTTGAATTAGATATTTTCTAAGTGCTGTGACTGACTTCCTTGTATGTAGGTGTTGAGCAAAAGTTACTTAGTCCTAGTAATTACCCATGCTTGGTTGTAAATGCATTATAAGCTTCTCTTAGTGACATGAGCATATATTTTATTTGTTCCGGTTTTTTTGTAAGATTTTCATTTTTATTCTTGCTGTGTATAATGACCCTATCTTTTGGACCTTGGGCTTGCCAAGAGATCTCATCATTCTGGTAAAAATCAGCAATTAGCAGCAGATGAGTGATTCTTGGCCTGTTTCTTAACAATACCAACTGAAAATAAAATGAGGATTGATGTTCGACTTTACTGCTCCAACCTGGCTAATGACTAGGGCTATGCGTCATACAGTATTATACGGAAGAAATTGTGTCAGGACATCGGCACATGTTAATTTATTCAGCACGTGGTTAAAAAGCAATCCAATGGCCTGGTCGGTCTTCCGTTAGTATATTCATAAAGTCACATGACTCTTATCATGTGATGAAACTACATAAGCCCTTCGAATGCAGCAGGATTTTCCTTATCGGGCGTTTTCCTTAACAATGGGTCGTAGTGCCGATGCCTGGAAAATTTGCCCTCATAGCACACTACTTAGGGTATGCACGACCGCCGCTATAAGACATACTATAAATGTCAGTATTAATAGATATCGGTGGACTAAAGAACCGTGAACCTACCCTAACACTAGATATCGACGGACTAATTAACTCGCGGACTATTGAGTATTCCCCGTCCTAACAGTAGCACGTTAATCCAATTTCATTTCATCCAAATATTTAATTTATACGTTTCCAGACCAAACGGCCATCCTGTTTAATGTGGGCATCTAACAGCAAAATTTAGTGCCATAACCTATCCTTTCTACCGGACGTTTGTCCAGTTAGTTAATAATGTACAATATGTATATATAAATGCGCCCAACAGCGCGGCCTTTACAGCCCAAACTCACTCCTACATCCAGATATTTAATTTAGGCGTCTAACAGAGCCACGTTTACAGCCCAAACCCATCCTTCTTTACAGATATTCAATGCGAGCATCTAAGAGAGCGGTATTTTTTCTGTTATCCAAACTGCTTTGATTTAAAAACCAAAAAATACTGCTGTCTTGAGGCTGATTTCTCCCTCCTCAAAGAGGTTTTACTAAGAGTGTTGAGATTTATTTTAATCAAACTACCCTGACGGCTTACCTATAAAATTGCTCTGATTTCTACCCCTCGTCACGTTTTAGCTATTTTGTGATTCAGTGAAACAAAATACCAAACACTCAAGTTCTTGTAATACTTTTTAATGTTTAACCATGTTGAAAGGTATAGGTTAGGGGTTCCCCTTGTTCCCATTAATTCGAGAATTGAGTAAAACTAGTCCACCACAACAAAAATTGGTATTTTTCTCCCTTCTGTTTGCAATTTTTTCCATTAATAATAATGAAAAATATAATTTAAAGATTCTGTATAATCTCAATAAAAGAAATTAGTTTATTTTGTACATGCCACTTAAAGGACCAATCCCGATAACTTTTTGGGGAATAAAACTGCTTAATTTTGTGTTAAAATCATTTAAAACCCATTATCAAATAACCCGATTTTTGTGATACGCTTGTAAATAACTTAAACCTGACAGTCTGCATCTGGAAATGGAGACCTTTGTATCATACAGTATCTGGATAAAACCAGACTATTTTCTATAAAAATAATATGTAGGTAAAATTTACCTTTTGTTATCAAGTACAGTACATGGGCCATTCACTTTATAGACCTCTCAAGAAACGTTAATCGATTATAAGGTCACCAAATGAAAAAAATGACCATCAATCTTAAAAGGGTTACGTGTCCGGATAAGCAATTTTGGCGTTCACGTCCAAATGACTCAATATTTGGAGTTGAAATTTTGAGATAAGGTATATACACCATTCCCCTATATTTTGGCGTTTAATTTTCATACATTCTCAGACTTTTATTTTTGAGCCTCTGTATAATACGGGACTGTCCCTTTAAATAGCCTGACAAGTTTGCGGGGAAGATGTAATAAAACCTACCCCTAAAAAACCTTCAAATCCTGTCTTCCACAACTACCAATATTTGGTATTACAGTCGCTTATATAAAGACTCCTTCCAAATGGACCCAGAAACAATTAAATGGATTTGTAAAGATCGGATGGGCTGAATCTTGGTAATAAGCGTTTCGGGCATACATTTAAAGTTTCCTTAAAATTAACGTAGTGGATATATAGCCGTAAACGGTACTCTATTTACTAACGCCGTAAATCTCAATGACGTATATATACATCGTGTGTGATTGGTTAAATATCAACGTCCGTTCGACATGCGCATATTCCACAAGAACGGTAACTTCGTCTTTCAAGTTTGGCGCAGAAGCACGGTTTTACGGAAAAAGACGTAAACCACTGACCGTCTTGGTACTTAAATTAAAAACCAAAATCCACAGAAATGAGCCCTTGACCGAAATAGAATACTTTTCTACAATTAACATTTAATATTTTATTTTCTTTTAAAACTAATTCTCTGGGTTCTACCGTAGAAATCCAAGTATGGCTATTTCGTCCTATATAAGAAACGGAGAAAGTAGTAAGATTAGACAAAGAACGAATGGTGGTTTGTGGTAAGGGGTTGGGTTAGGTTTTGGGGTATAGGGTCATGGGTTAGGGTTAGGCAACATTGCAAAACCGAAAACTGCTGAAAACGGATCAGAGAACTGCGCATGTCAAACAGAAGTTTCGGCGAAATAGTAAATAGAGTAAAGTGCCGTTTATGGTTGAATATCCACTGCCTAAAATTAATAAGATAAGAATAAAAGTGACCTCTAGGGGGACCAAAAGCTATAAACTTGACTTTTCGTACAATATGGCATGGTTTGTGTTAATCTTTTATCACATTACTATTAATTACTGAATATGAACGTGCATCAATGGGAGATCTTGGGCTCTATCTCTGCAGTTTTGTTTTTCTACATCCACCAACAGCTTCCACTGCACTGCCCTGTCTTCCATGTTGGGTAAGCTATCTGCAAAACAAACATCAAAACATTTCTTTGGGCCTGAAATGTTATCAAAATTATACATTAGATATTAATTAAATTCTCCAGACCATAAGTGACTGTCAATGTCAACGTTAGCCTGCGATATTTTTTGGGTAAGGATCTGATTTTCTGCTGAAATTTCATTCATTAAATAAATTTGAACATTCTACCCCAATTAGAAGGAGAGCTATTGTGTTCCAAAGTATCGACCACTCAAACTGCTTATCGCTCTACTTGCCCCCATTATCGAATTTAGCCAAGGTAAAGATGTAATAAAGCTCCACCAAGGCATTCACCTAATAGACACCTGCGCCCAGTGTGAATATTTTAACTCCATTAGATTGAGAGTAATTGTGTTAATATAAATAAAATAAAAACCAAGTACGAACAATCCAAACCATAAGAACGTTATAGGCAAAATATTGTATTCAAGCAAAATAGTGTAATCAGCAAATGGACTGCTCCTCGTGTACAAAGTATACGGCAAGCAGTGGTAACAGGTGTCCGGAAGAGTAAGCTTACCCTGCCTGGCGCCACACCCGCCATAGCTGCATCCAATCTATTAGGCAAAATGTCGGTCAAATAGCGTGATTGGCCAATGAACTAGTGTATGCAAAATGCACATGATAAACTGTCTTAACGATGTAGTAGACATTATCAGGGTGATAGTAACGGTATAAGTGTCAATTAAAAATATCTAGAATAATAGCCGAGAGAGACACGTTATATTTACCAATCAAATCAATATGACGGCCATGAAACTTTTTAATAAGTTTAGTGCGCAAGTAT
This sequence comes from Patella pellucida, assembly GCA_917208275.1. NCBI lineage: Eukaryota > Metazoa > Mollusca > Gastropoda > Patellidae > Patella > Patella pellucida. Next base: position 78,327,835 of record OU795036.1, read on the forward strand.
CCTTGTAGTGGAAGCTTAGATGACAAATGCCTCGATCTACTTAAAAAATCAGAATAAAATGAACAAGCTCTCGTGTAACGAATTAGTTGAGACAGAAACACTCCATATGCTGGTGAAATTGGAATGTTACTACTAATAAATGGAAAGTTAACATTCGGAAAGTCAAAGTCATCCCGTTTATTGTACAAATATATCACTCAGTTTATGGCAATTGTCATAATCGAGACGCAGATCCAAGTAAGAAGCGTAATTGTCACTGTCAGTGGTATTTTTAATTTCGAGCTGATCAGGATATATGAAGTCTACATAATCACTAAATTTAGGATTATTAAGGGCTAAAACATCATCAATATATCGATAAGTGAAATTAAAAAGTCTGACTGACTGATCGTTTGTTTGTTTTTACGAGCATCTGTATGTACTCGGCTTCATACGAATTGAGAAACAGATCAGCATGCAAAGGTGCACAGTTGGTGCCCATTGGGATGCCAACCACTTGCTGATATATTTCCCCTCCAAATTTAACAAAGATGTTATCAATTAATTCTCGACCCCAAAAAATGCTTATTGATTTGCTTACCTGAGCAGAACATTCGCATTATCAAGGTATTGATGTAATAAAACTATACACCAAGTTTCATAAATTTAATTGAAGGGGCGATATGAAGAAAGGGTCTAAATTTCATTTGTAATATTTTGAGTAAATGACCAAAAACTTTAAATATAGCTTCAGTATTATATTTTTAAACAAATACAACATTTGGGTACCCGTAAGTGAATACATGGAAGATGAAAACTGGAATTACCAATTTGCATGGTATAGAAGGGGGTATCTCCTTAGTGGAGTTAAGCCCTTTCTTTATTTTGAAACTATAAAAAGAATCACACAAAGAATAAACAACTCGGCACTGACATACATAAACTTTAATTCCGAACTTGTTACAAAACAAGATATTTGATACATGGTTATTTTCATGTCTAATTCAAGAAAAAATGAACAATAAACTTTTGGCATACAAGTAGAAAAATTTCTTAAAGTTAAAGAAGGTGACAAGCTCCATGCGAGTTAGACCCAATATTCTCCCTAAACATCAACATAATCACTTTGGTCAGGCAAATCTTCGTTATTTAAATGACGATTTGGGTCTTTGTTTAAATCCCCCTAATATTCCTTAGCTCTTGGTGATAACAACCCCTTGTTGTTACAGAGTCCTATCCGATCTAATGGTATACCGCATGTATGTTTTGGAACTAATAGGTTGTTAGTGAATTAAACTGGTAGAACTAGAGTGTACCATATCCATAACTAATTCTACAGAAAGGCATGGGGTGACCGTTACCACCTCTGATTATTATCAATATCCGAAGTATCCGCCGATTCTAGATCTAACAGGTCACTCAGAACTTTGACTGCTTCTTTCAACTGCATCTGAAAGAAATAACACCTTCCAAAATTGAATAATAAATAAAATATTATATTAGCCTATTACAGTCCAAGATGCCTACATAGTAGGCTGTATTAGAAACATCTTGCCAACACGTCGACACCCAAAGCATGGTACCAGGAAAGGATACAGGAAAGCATCATATAAACATTTCATAAAAGTAGATGTTGAATATATTGAAATATGCAAATCTGTATTAAAAGTACTGTTTTATCCAGGTTATTGCCGCCCCTGGTCCTGATCGCCTATAAGGACCTAGTATGTACCCCTATCAAGAATTGCTTCTGCCGGCCCTGTATTGTCAATACAATAATTTAATTTCTTTATTTTGAAACTATAAAAAGAATCACACAAAGAATAAACAACTCGGCACTGACATACATAAACTTTAATTCCGAACTTGTTACAAAACAAGATATTTGATACATGGTTATTTTCATGTCTAATTCAAGAAAAAATGAACAATAAACTTTTGGCATACAAGTAGAAAAATTTCTTAAAGTTAAAGAAGGTGACAAGCTCCATGCGAGTTAGACCCAATATTCTCCCTAAACATCAACATAATCACTTTGGTCAGGCAAATCTTCGTTATTTAAATGACGATTTGGGTCTTTGTTTAAATCCCCCTAATATTCCTTAGCTCTTGGTGATAACAACCCCTTGTTGTTACAGAGTCCTATCCGATCTAATGGTATACCGCATGTATGTTTTGGAACTAATAGGTTGTTAGTGAATTAAACTGGTAGAACTAGAGTGTACCATATCCATAACTAATTCTACAGAAAGGCATGGGGTGACCGTTACCACCTCTGATTATTATCAATATCCGAAGTATCCGCCGATTCTAGATCTAACAGGTCACTCAGAACTTTGACTGCTTCTTTCAACTGCATCTGAAAGAAATAACACCTTCCAAAATTGAATAATAAATAAAATATTATATTAGCCTATTACAGTCCAAGATGCCTACATAGTAGGCTGTATTAGAAACATCTTGCCAACACGTCGACTCCCAAAGCATGGTACCAGGAAAGGATACAGGAAAGCATCATATAAACATTTCATAAAAGTAGATGTTGAATATATTGAAATATGCAAATCTGTATTAAAAGTACTGTTTTATCCAGGTTATTGCCGCCCCTGGTCCTGATCGCCTATAAGGACCTAGTATGTACCCCTATCAAGAATTGCTTCTGCCGGCCCTGTATTGTCAATACAATAATTTAACATCACTAGGTAGTGTCATATTGTGGTATATTCTATATCATTATGGTCTGAAAAGCAGACACAATAAGTCGTCTCCCGTATTGAGTAATAAAGAAGAGTTTTGTAATCCTAACATGGAAAATGGTTTCATTTTGTTTTCACCCCATGTAATCGTGTAACACCCCTTGATCCAAGGATCCTAATATAACAGTAGTGACAGAATTTACTCTTAATAATAGCAATTGATGCCCTGACAACACTTTGAATCATGTTCCTCTCTAATAGTTTGAAGATAACTTATATAGGCCTTTGCCTTTAGTTCAATCCATTTCAGTTTATTGAATGAAATATTGTTTAAACTAACTAATAAACAAAACTTTTGCCTAAAATATACACACCTCTTCATATAAAGAAGGGGTTAACTCCAAAAGACTGATTATTTTATTTGGTTTATTAAACTATGACTTAAATTTTGCAATTTTGCAAATAAACATATAGGCAAATCAGATTTCATAATAAAAATACTTACCGATGACATAATGGTGCTTCGTAGGTATCAAATTCAATCCGAAAAAAACCGCATGGAATGTGGAGGCTGCCACATCCAGTGTTAGAGAAGGATCCTTCTTCATTTGGGAATTAAAAAAATTAGACGGGAATTCCCACTGTTGGTTACAATATAGCCTAGAAATGCTATTTTTAGCACATAGAAAACCCCTATATGGATTTTCTCAGCATAAGATTTCTGTTTTAATTCTTATGACAGATAAACCCTTCTTCACCTAACCCCCTCTTCTCGCTTAATTACAACTAAAGTTATCATGACCCAAAGCATCAACCCATCCGATAATTGTAGTCATTCTTTTTAGAATTAATTATGAAACTTAGGAAATGTATTTTGCTTAGAAGGTGTAAGAGCTGATTTATCATAATATATATATTTAGGACCCCGAGGATTATAGTTTCGATAGTTTTAATTGCCACCAATTCTAGTGCCGAGTCAGAAGAACCCTAGTACTACAAGGCAAAATTTGAAAGGGCATGCTTTTCATTCCATCTTAAAAGAAGTTTCTTTCGACCATTTTCAGTCGCATTCACAGAATAAAAGACGTTTTTCCAAATCAACTGATGCCAAATGTGAATTGGGTTTAATCATGTCACATGCATCTTAAAAACTTTCCATTTTAAAATGTTGCTGAGATCCGGTAGCCGACTATAGGAATTCTAGCTAACGATAAGCAGAATTCAAGGTGGCCAACTGTAAAAAAATTTGCTGGACGCGGAGCTACAATTTTCAACTGTCAATGGTTTTTGTATGTGTACATAGGGACCTCGGGTATTCCTCTCACCGGAACGACTATACCGTTCGCTGTCCTTTGCTGGACACTGTATAGTGAACATTTTCCGTTCAAGTTAAAGATAGTGGCAATGAGAGTCTTAGAATATAACCATTTAAAAAATCATTTATGTTCATGGTAATGGTTTATTAACAGGAAGGCAGGCTGTTAACAAAGCAGAATCAAACAAGTTTATATCAAGTTAATATCCAGAATGTCTTTTTGAAGTTTACTTATCCATACCTTGGACAGCTGTTGCCCCGGGCGTAGACCATCTTTGAGTAATTTTATGTTGACGGAGTTTCTGCCTACGGTGTGTAACTAAATCTCTCTCAAAATTAAGGGTTGAAAGATTCATGTCTCGGTTCAGTTCTTTTAGTTCATAATTCAAACTTTGGACCGGACTCGTCGACATCTGGTACGTGTGCTGCTGTTGACCGATGCCTGTTGTTCCATATTTCCGTTGAAAATGTGGTCCACTCTAGAAGCCCGTATGCCAGGGAAAGCTCTTCAATTACGTCAGCTGCACATCTGTACCTAAGTTGACTCATCCCGTCTCTTTTTTCACCAATATTACAGGTACCAGCCAAAAAGTATATGCAAACCCTCTTGTGTCTTTTTAATGCTTGCTCCAGCCGATATTCGATCATTTTTAAAAGGTCTTTGCTTCCAGCTCCCGGCACACACTAGAATTCAAACGGGATTTCTTCTTCGAAGCTGTTTTAGGCATAGATCCTTGCTGTAAGAAACTACAATTGGTTTATAGTCAATTTTTGAAACTTTTCTTTGCTTTGCACCAGGCTACTGTTTATTATACTTAATATGGCACTTAGATGATACTGAGTGTAGGACATCTTTGAGTAATTACATGTTGACAGAATTTCTGCCTACGGTTTGTAACTAAATCTCTGTCAAAATTAGGGGTTGAAAGCTTCATATCTCGGTTCAGTACTTTCAGTTCATAATTCAAACTTTGGACCTGACTTGTCACCTCCTGGTCTACATCTGGTACGTGTACTACTGTTGACCGATTCCTGTTGTTCCATATTTCCGTTGAAAATGTGGTCCACTCTAGAAGCCCGTATGTCAGGGAAAGCTCTTCAATTACGTCAGCTGCACATCTGTACCTAAGTTGACTCCTCCCATCTCTTTGTTCACCAATATCACAGGTACCAGCCAAAAAGTATATGCAAACCCCCTTTTGTCTTTTCAATGCTAGCTCCAGCCAATATTCGATCATTTTTGAAAGGTCTTTGCTTCCAGCTCCCGGCACACACTAGAATTCAAACGGGGTTTCTTCTTCGAAGCTGTTTTTTTAGGTATAGACCCTTGCTGTCAGAAACTACAATTGGTTTATAGTTAATTTTTGAAACTGTTCTTTGTTTTGCACTAGGCTATTCATTATACTTAATATGGCACTTAGATGGAACTGAGGTTAGTTACAAAGGAAACCAGGATAATTGCAATGCCCAAGTGTGACAATAGTGTTTTATGTGTATCCTAAGGCAAATAACACATATTTTTTTTCACTAAACACCCAATCTTCTCATTTGAAGAGTTCACATACTATAGCTAAAAAAAACACGAACTTTTTACTCCAACTTCTTACCTACTGGCTACTAGATGCAGATACAATTACAAAGTTTGTGCAGGAAAGTAATGCAGGTACAATAACAGCGTGTGTGCAGGAAAGTAGTACAAAAGATGTTTATGGTTAAACCCGCCAACTTTATACAAAAACATAAATTATCTTACTCCGCTTAAAAAGAAAAAAAATAACAAGTGCATTATCTTTTGTATTTTGAAAAAAAGGACAGACTTGATTGTGACATAGGGGCCTAAATCTAAGGCAGCCTCAAGTGCAGGAGACACCTGCTGTAGTTGCCATGGCCAAAGCAATGGCCATTGGATTTACAGTACTGTCTGTTGTTGTTGATATGGTGCGGTTCCAAACTAATGTGGCTGGCATTCGTGCACAGACTGTTGTGGCAGACATGTGAACAATCCATGTCTGAGGGCAAATCAAATTTAATGACGTGGTCACCATAAAGGACAGTCTGTGGACACCGGTGGACTTCCAAACCCCTGTTAGTGGGCACTTAAAAGACATTTTCCCCATTTCTCGAATCTGCCGACTTCAAATCCTGCCATATTCTACATTCCCCATTTTCCCTCAATAAAGATGAATTTTCTATTTTATCATAAATGCGACGGTAGAAATATGCCATTTTGAAAAGAACACGTGCCAGTAGTTAACTAGAAACATTGTAATACAATTCAGTGTTTTGATGACGTACATCATGCAACAAAATGTAAACATTAAATATGACGACTAAGGCCTTCCCCAAATTCACAGTCTGCAAACGGAAACCCAAAATAATGGCTAGAAAAATGCCTTCTGAGCATTAAAAAAACAGTATTCTTACCTTTTCTGACACTTCTAATTGAACAATTAATGAAATAGGTGGTTCAGAACAAATCTCTTTCGACCATATTTAATATCAGCTTGCGGAATGATGAATGTCGATAAGGGAGGTAATTATTTTCTGCCGTTTGAACCTCTTTAAGTCATATCGACCTTATCTGGTCGTGTCATGCAAGCAAATGCAAGTCGACAACCAATTTGATGATGATTGCTATATAATGTTATTTAAATACCTTGAAAACACGTTTCTAATGAGTTTTCTTCTTCAGCGTAATCACAAATAAGTATATTTTGGTTTCCAGTTTTGGTTCCATTGTTGAATTGATTCTCTTCTTTGTTCTGCTTTTCTTATCCATTCCAGCTGTTCATCGATTGTAACAATTCTATCAGATTTGCGAGTTTCTAGTCTTTCTAAATAAGGGTGGAGGTTCTGTTGACTTGGATGAGCCTGTACTATTTCAAAACTTAATCCTCCAGCAGTTCTTATTTTCGGCTGACTTATCAATCTTTCTTCTGCTTATTGTAATGAGACGGATTCTTCTGTTTCCGAAATAAAAGAAGATACTGTTATGTAGATTACATTAATTGGAACGCAAAGGAAATAGAGCGGAAGTGCATATTTAGTGGTTCTTTATGTGGCATTCAGTAAACCATAAAGTCTTTTGCCAGTTGCTCTGATGTATGCAGAGACATTTTTTGGGAACTTTCATAATCAGCCTTTATAAAGTTGTCCCCAACAATAATATCCTCATCTGGACAATCAGATAAGTCAGTCATATTTTAATAGCACAAAAAAACCCAACAAAACAATAAAAATATAATTATGGCCCAAACATCCCATGCTTGTATCTGTTTTATTTTAAACTGTAATTTTAACATTGGTTGGGCACATAAGACGCGTCCATGTTTTTTTGTTTTTTACATACACAAAGATTTTCCATACATTTTCAGACAATCTTAAGATTTAAAGTGCAGTGTGGATAACAAGATGCTGCGGCATTATATTAGTTCTCCTCGACCTTTAATAAAGTGGTCGTGCGCTACAATAATAATTATTTTAAAATTAATTAGTAAAGTTTTCTGCTTTATACGTAAGAAGTCTCAAATGTTCTCTTTTCCCCATGTCTCCACCATATCCGAAAGCATTAGCGTAAAGTAAAATAGGCCTGTTCATATCTTTTACAATAAACACAGTCTTATTTCAATGAGAGGATTTGTGTGGTAGAGTGATTTAACGTGTTCGTTTTATATCATAAGGTCTGTCATTGAGTAAAGTGGCATGGCTTCGATGAGATTTGTGTGGTAGCGTGATTTAACGTCTGTGTTTTAGATCATAAGGTCTGTCAAGTTAAAGATAGTGGCAATCAATGTCTTAGAATATAACCAAGAGCATATGTCTTTAAAAAATCATTTATAGTCATGGTTATGGTTTATTAACAGGAAGGCTGTAAACAAAGCAGAATCAAACAAGTTTATATCGAGATAATATCCAGAATGTCTTTTTAAAGTTTGCTTATCCATACCTTGGACAGCTGTTGCCCCGGACCTAGACCATCTTTGAGTAATTTTATGTTGACGGAGTTTCTGCCTACGGTGTGTAACTAAATCTCTCTCAAAATTAAGGGTTGAAAGATTCATGTCTCGGTTCAGTTCTTTCAGTTCATAATTCAAACTTTGGACCGGACTCATCTACATCTGGTACGTGTGCTACTGTTGACCGATGCCTGTTGTTCCATATTTCCGTTGAAAATGTGGTCCAAGCTCTTCAATTACGTCAGCTGCACATCTGTACCTAAGTTGACTCATCCAATCTCTTTGTTCACCAATATCACAGGTACCAGCCAAAAAGTATATGCAAACCCTCTTTTGTCTTTTTAATGCTTGCTCCAGCCGATATTCGATCATTTTTAAAAGGTCTTTGCTTCCAGCTCCCGGCATACACTAGAATTCAAACGGGGTTTCTTCTTCGAAGCTGTTTTTAGGCATAGACCCTTGCTGTCAGAAACTACAATTGGTTTATGGTCAATTTTTGAAACTGTTCTTTGCTTTGCACCAGGCTACTTATTATACTTAATATGGCACTTAGATGATACTGAGTGTAGACCATCTTTGAGAAATTTCATGTTGACGAAGTTTCTGCTTACGGTGTGGTGTGTAACTAAATCTCTCTCAAAATTAGGGGTTGAAAGCTTCATATCTCGGTTCAGTTCTTTTAGTTCATAATTCAAACTTTGGACCTGACTCGTCACCTCCTGGTCTACATCTGGTACGTGTACTACTGTTGACGGATGCCTGTTGTTCCATATTTCCGTTGAAAATGTGGTACACTCTAGAAACTTTAGAATCTTTTTGAACGCAAAATTGTCAATGTAGCGCATTAGACGCCGTATGTCCGGGAAAGCTCCTCAATTACGTCAGCAGCACATCTATACCCAAGCTGCATCATCCAATCTCTTTTTTTCACCAATATCACAGGTACCGGCCAAAAAGTATATACGAACTCTCTTTTGTCTTTTCAATGCTAGCTCCAGCTGATATTCGATCATTTTTGAAAGGTTTTTGCTTCCAGCTCCCGGCATACACTAGAATTCAAACGGGGTTTCTTCTTCGAAGCTGTTTTTTTTAGGCATATACCCTTGCTGTCAGAAACTACAATTGGTTTATAGTCAATTTTTGAAACTGTTCTTTGCTTTGCACTGGGCTACTCACTATACTTAATATGGCACTTAGATGGAACTGAGGTTAGTTTCAAAGGAAACCAGGATAATGGCAATGCCTAAGTGTGACAATAGTGTTTATGTGTATCCTAAGGCAAATAACACATATATTTCTTTTCACAAAAATGTTTCTTGAACACCCAATCTTCTCATTTGAAGAGTTCACATACCTAAAAAAAAAAAACACAACAACTTTTTACTCCAACGTCTGTACTTTTTTATCTACTGGCTACTAGATGCAGATACAATTACAAAGTTTGTGCAGGAAAGTAATGCAGACACAATAACGAAAGTAGTGAAAAGGGCAAGTTAAACAAAAGATGCTTAGGGTTAAGCCCGCCAACTTTATACAAAAACATAAATTATCATTTGTCCTTACCCTGCTTAAAAAGAAAAATAACACGTGCATAATCTTTTGTAATTTTAATAAAAAGAACAGACTTGAATAACTTGTATATCAATATTTTAGTTACAAATTTTAAAACCGGTTTAAAAACATTTTTTAAAATAACGTTTTAATTTTGTATAACTTACTTGCAAGACTACTTGCCTAATTACATTTATATAAATCAAAATAGCAAAGGGAAGGCATCTTCTGAACAGAAGCTTGCGGAATGATGAATTTCGAAAAGGGAGGTAAATATTTTCAGCCGTTTGTATTTCTAAGTCATATCTACCTTATCTGGTTGTGTCATGCAAGCAAATGCAAGCCAAAAACCAACTTTATGATAATTGCCATATAATGTTATTTAAATATCTGGAAAAACCGTTTCTAATGACTTTATTTCTTCTGCAGCGTAATCACACATGGAGTATTTAGGTTCCATTTTTTTGGATTACTTCTCTTCTCTGCTTTTCTTATCCATTCCAGCTGTTTATCGATTGTAACAATTCTATCAGATTTGCGAGTTTCTAATCTTTCTAAATAAGGGTGGAGGTTCTCTCGTCTTGGATGAGCCTGTACTATTTCAAAACTTAATCCTCCAGCGGTTCTTATTTTTGGCTGGCTTATCAATCTTTCTTCTGCTTTTTGTGACGAGACAGAGTCTTCTGTTTCCAAAATAAAAGAAGATACTGTGATGTAGATTACATTAATTGGAACGCAAAAGAAATAGCGGAAGTGAATATTTAGCGGTTCTTTATGTGGCATTCAGTAAACCATAAAGTCTTTTGCCAGTTGCTCTGATGTATGTAGAGACATTTTTGGGGAACTTTCATAATCAGCCTTTATAAACTTGTCCCCAACAATAATATCCTCATCTGGGCAATCAGACCAATCAGTCATATTTTAATAGCAAAATAAAATACCCAAATAAAATATAATTATGGCCCAAACATCAAATGCTTTTATCCGTTTATACCTGTGACTTAAAACTGTAATATTAACATTGGCTGGGCACATAAGACGCGTCCTTGTTTTTTTTAAATATGAATACACAAAGATTTTCCATACATTTTCAGACAAACTTAAGATTTAAAGTGAAGTGTGGATGTTAACAAGATGCTGCGGCATTATATTAGTTCTCCTCGACCTTTAATAGCGAGAAAGAGAAATGAAATGGGGTTTAACGTCCACTCAACACAACTATGTCATTTCGGGACTAACATGTGGTTTAAATTGTATTTCAATTATTCGCTTGCGTGTAGGGGTCTTTAGCAGTGGGAGGAAACCTGAGTGCCCGGAGGAAACCCACGAGGTTGAGAAGGCGCCCCTATCTCCATGCCACATACGCTCACACCAGGGCTCGAAACCGCAGCCGAAAGCCAGAGGTGGCCGGCCAGCTAGTGGTCAAAGCGCGGCACTCTAGACCACTAGGCCATCCCTCCCTTAAATAAAAAGACCGTGAGCTACAATAATAATTTGTTTTATATTTAATTAGTAATAGCTATCTTTTCTTACAATCACTTCTTTATTCTCCAATTTTCTGCTTAATACGTAAGAAGAAAGAGTCCTCCGTGTTCTCTTTTTCCCATGTCTTAACCATATCCGAATGCATTAGCGTAAAGTAAAATGGGCCTGTTCATAGTATTTTACAATAAAAAAATCTCAGTCGTATTACAATGCGGGGATTTGTGTGGTAGGGTGGTTTAACGTGTGAGGTTTTTTTTTAGATCATAAGGTCTATCATTGAGTAAGGTAGCATGGCTTCGATCTCAAACTTGTACGTGTTAATTTCGGTGAATTGTCCATCTTTTCACGGGAAAACATCAATTTTGATTTAAATTGACCAATTAGACGGCTAGGTTGATCTTGGTATTTCAGTCTTATTCAGTTATATTTTGATGGAATTGCACTGGTCACGTTCATAAGCAGATATAACTCTAGTCGAAATTCTCCGAGTCCGAACAAGACTTTGAAAGAGAAGCGTATTTTGTTGACGGCATGCAGTGTTTTTTGGAATATATTTCCTTTGTAAAAAATATTCAGAGTGACTTTTAAAATTCCGCAGGACAAAATAAATATAATATTAACGTTATTTTTCATATTAAAACAACTTTTTGCGTTAGTATTCTCCTTTTAAGTTTAGAATAAGTCTGTATTTACCAATTTTCTTTTGTCGAACAAAAATGTTTGATGGTAATTCATCTGGTTCCGAATCCACGCGTCCAATATCATGGCTGTTTAGTAAAGAATCAATTTCACCATTAATAACACTAGTTTCAATTTCAGTTTGATTTAAACAATATTGGTTTAAGCTGTGTACGTTGCAAAGGTAATAATTCAAACTCGATTCCAAATGCCCCGAGGGTTTAAAGAATAAATTTATCATATTTAATTTTAAGCCATTCTGGAATTTAAAGTACACCAGCATATTTTACTTACTCAATAGTAGTTCTATCTAATTATGCCCTCTCCCCCTTCTCTTTTTTTCTGGAGGCATTGCTTTAAATATATAAAAAAAAGGTTTATCTTTGTTTTGTTTCTACTGTAAGTTGATGACTGGCTGTCTAAAGTTCTGTTCATATTCTTTCGTCCCATTTTGTTATAAAGTTTACTTGCCACTGACATGTCTTTTATTTTGCTATATCTTCACCAAATAAATCTTCCTGAGAAATTGCTTCACTAGGAGCACCAGAAGGTCCGAACTCTTCATTACGACATGCATGTAAAAGTACCCTTGAATATAAAGTAGTCAGAAACGCCGATGTCCGGATATTATTTCCATCACAGTATATAGTATATAAATGTTATCATACGCCTGTAGTCATAAACTCGATTATTTCATAAATGTAGGACATTAAACCCCATTCCATTTCAATTATTAAGTAGCTTCTTCTATAGCATTTTTACGTTAGTAGCGTGAGATTGGTCACGCCATGGACTAAACGTTCATCCCTGTACATCCTGGGGCCTAAATACAGACAGACAATTCACATGTAATATTGATATTGACAACAAAGTAATTTGAAGTTCTGCAATGGATTGAAATCAATAAAGCGAATCAATATAACAGAAAATTTCTGTAATCAAATTTACATTATACTATATACCAGTTTCTATTTTAGGCATCACGTGCAAGGTTGTATTAAAACACGTACGACTACAAATAAAGGGATATAACTCCTTTAAACGTAATATTGGCTCAGACTAGTAATTAATGGGCCATTGACTTCAATGTTAAAGTTACAATTTCAAATTACATTTTTAAAATGTATTAAATTAAAGTCCCAAATTAGAACTTTTAACTTTTCTACCTTGTACACTAAAATTTCCCATAGCAAATTAAAAACCCGGTTAAAAGACATTATCCACAGTGTCTTTTCAACTAAATCGGGGCATGTTAGATATCAATATTTAATTGTTAATTACAATGCAACATATTTTGTTAAGAACCACAGTGATTCCAAAAATAAGTTCACGGCCATCAAGATAATTCAGATGTTGGATTTTTTAATAGATAATATCTTTGTTGAATTTGGAGGGGAAATGTATCAGCAAGTGGTAGGTATCCCCATGGGTACCAACTGTGCACCTTTGCTTGCTGATTTGTTTCTCTATTTATACGAGGCCGACTACATGCAGGCACTCGTAAAATCCAACAAACGATTGGTTACACATTTTAATTTCACTTATCGATATATCGATGATGTTCTATCACCGAATAATTCAAAATTCCATGATTATATAGAATTCATATATCCTGATGAGCTCGAAATTAAAAACACTACTGACAGTGACAAATACGCTTCCTACTTGGATCTGCGTCTCGATTTTGACAATTGTCATAAGCTTAGTGTTAAACTGTACGATAAACGTGATGACTTTGACTTTCCTATTGTTAACTTTCCATTTATTAGTAGTAATATTCCAATATCACCAGCTTATGGAGTGTTTGTGTCGCAGCTAATTCGTTACGCGAGAGATTGTTCTTTCTATTATGATTTTTTAAGTAGATCAGGGCATTTGTCATCTAAGCTTCAACTTCAGGGATACTTACGAACTAAACTTATTTAAACCTTTAAAAAGTTTTATGGCCGTCATATTGATTTGATTAGTAAATATGACATGTCTCTTTCGACTATTATTTTTGACATATTTCATTGACGGGTATACTATATCCCTGATAATATAGGTCTACTACGTTGTTAACACAGTTCATCACGTGTATTTTACATACCGATAGTTCATTGGCCAATCACGCTATTTTACCGAGATTTCGCTTAACAGATTGGGATGCAGCTATGGCGGGTGTGGCATGCCAGCAGGGTAAGCTTACTCTTCCAGACACCTGTTACCACTGTTTGTCGTGTATTTTGTACACGGTGAACAGTCCATATGCTGATTACACTATTTTGCTATATAATAATATTACACTAATTTGCCTATACCGTTTTTTAGGACTTCGAATTTTGTCTGATGGTTTGGATTGTTACCTTGTTAAAAAAAATCCTATTAATCCTATAATTCACTATTGTCAGTTGCGAAATTATGTTATTAATAGCTCGGTCAACCGGGCATCATTATCATTAACCTGCCCTGAGCGCTTTCCTTGTGTAGACGTTGTTTTCCAGTGAAATGAAATGATATTATTTCCAAGCAGCCCAGAGCGAGTAGAAAATATTCCAAATTTTTATGTGAATGATTTATAGGTGTTAGCACGATGCCTATGAGTGAGTTGAGAACCTATTTAGTAAAAGACATTCAAATAATTACGTTTTGATTTCCTTGGAAAGAAATGAAATTTTCGCTTTAAATAGATGTAACATCACAGGCTGTAGCTTTTTGCTCAACATTCCGTTGGTTCCAATCTTTTTAGGCACAATGGGGACCACATTTGGCAATCTCGTCATAAACTTGTAGGTGGTCGATCTTTTAGATTTTCTTGCTACGGGGTGAAAATCTCACTTCCGATACATTTGATTGCTCCGCAGAAAGACATTTTACACCCCCATACCTCCGCTTTAATATCACCAGTATTACCCCAAACTGCTATAAAATTGCAAATTTGATCCCCTTTCTCCTATTCTAGACCAAAAAGTCAACCCAAAAATGTAGGAAAAGGGGAGAAAAAAATATCATGAAAAATAGGCAAATAATTACTAGTCTTAGTCCATATTTCTAGACCCATTTCGTCTTGAATTTCTGTGTGCTGAATCTTAAAAACAAAGCGGCGGGGACTTAAAATCGTCAACAATATTATACTTTCCTATGCCAACAGTGTGATGTATGGCGGTCCTCCGTTGGTCAAGAAATGTTTGACGTTAACCCTTATTTTCATTTTTAACCTGGCATTTTCTGCGGTGGTAGAGGATCACCCTTTGTCTACTGCATCAAAAAGAACACAAAACCCCTCTTTGCTTTAGTTTTAAAACACAATTCGTTTAACAATTTAAGGACTACGCTGTGTTTTAAGTGAGGGTTGGCGACACACGCTTTCGGTACGCCACTCGGGAGGATTTATGCATGACGAGCACGCGACAGGAAGTAAAATATTACGCATTGACTTCGGAGAGTAGTGCTTTATATTACGTGTTACTATTAAATGTTATTCAGTTTCTTGAATGGAGTGCTAAGGAGGATATTGGCTTCAAATCTTCCTAATGAACCGTTAGAAATCGATATATCTAAATGAATTGAGTTAATTAAGACTAGATACGGTTAGCCAATGACTTACGTACGTACACAGATTACTTTATGGTTGATGGGTACTAACCTTTGCTGCACGCATAATCTATACACTGATAATATCGATAAAAGATAACGATAATTTTAATCAATTATACATATAATGGATTATTAATTTTTAAATTTTTGTTAGAACATTATTTAGAAACATATGTTGATTACACGAGACGCGTCTTTCTTCTCCCACTAGATTCAGTTGAAATTTCTTTATGCTTTACGTTGCGGAACACATAGTCGGACCCCTAAAATGTTTGCTATTTTTAAAACACTGTTACTTTAGTTTTATTGTGACCTCATGAGGGACCAAAAGCTAAAACAGGGAATTTTTCGTACAATCAGGGGCCATAGTTGAAGAAGCGACGGTCCGATATGCGCAGATATCGCAAGCCATCAGTATCTTTTGCTAAAAAACTTATATATTTCAAGTTTCATCAAAATCGGATTAATATTGTGATCTCTACAGGGCCCACAACCTTGTCATTCAGTACACCCAACGCTGCGCAAAATTAAATTAGCAAAAGGCACAACTAATGTAATAGGTTAATGTTTGTACACAGTTTCAGAAAGATATGCTCCGGTAACAAAATTGTACGCCAAAAATTTAGTCCAATTTGTTAAACACAAAAAATATAAATCCTAGAAATAGCCAATGCAATATATTGTTTCAAATCAATTCTTAAGAATTAAATGAACCGTTAAAAAGAAATAGAATCAAAATTAACGGCACTTTTAACTGACCACCCTCGTCCCGATTAACAGATCCACAATGCAACGTCGAAGGAACCATTCAGGTCCGTTCTTACTCCAATCGAGAGTCGAAACTGATCGGAAGCAATACATATAGAAACCTTATTTAGTCCGCTGACTGGATGGCAAGTAGGTGCTGACTGACCACTGGCCGAAATTAGGATGACAAACAACTGCTAACCTCGCATGCAGCGCGTTAATTCTCACAAGGCCCTCTAATGCCCCCGGGGGGTTGGGATGACATAATGTGCCGCGCTTCGACCTCTAGCTGGTCGGTAACATCTGGCTTGTGGCTGTGGTTTCGAGCCCTATTGTAAGCGTATGTAACATGGAGATAAGGGCGCCTTCTCAACCTCCTCGGTTTCCTCCGGGCACCCCAGTTTCTTCCCACTGCCAAAGACGCCTCCGCACAAGCGAATAATTGAAATAACAATTGAGAATCATACGTTAGTCCAAAAATGACCTAGTTTGTGTCTAGTGGACGTTAAACCCCATTTTTCTCCAATCCCCCCCCCCCCTATGGATCACGCGACAGGGTAGTACACTCTTTTGCTGCGAGAATTAGAACATCAAATCTTTAATTACTCTTGAAAGTTATATTCATTTTATCCATGACATCTTACCTTGCGACCCGCAAAAGGGGTCGTAGCCCACTGGAATAGGCCCAGTAGATATTTCATGTCGCGGCCCAACATGATATTTAGAGATATCACATGTAAGGCAGTAAATATACGCTGCCCCGAACGCTTTCTCGGGTATAGACACCAAAACCCTACACGTTTTAAGAGACTAAACATCTGCTCATGAGAAAGAGAGTTATATTCATTTTTAAGAGACTAATAGTAAATGCAGGAGGACTGCACTACACGCACCCCCCCCCCCAAAAAAAAAAAATCAAAAAAAAAAAAATCTGCAAGATAAACCTGCTGACACGACAGAAAATATACATTGCAAACACTAAACAATTATCAAATCAAGTGAATGGATCCGGGGGCCAGCCGTAAGCGTCCACTGCGCTGTACAGTCCCGGGCCTGTTGTGGTACAGGCTTCACTAATATGATTTACAAAAACATCGGATCATGAGAAATGAAATGGGGTTTAACGTCCTACGCTTAAGCACCGTACCTGGGCTAATTGAAGACGGCGGATCATGAGAAAGATGACAGCCCGTTTGATGTCGACATACTGAAAATATGGTGTTTCTGGTTTCAATGTTATTATAACCGCCTGTGAAGCCTCCTTTCATATTCTTGCTAATTGCTGTCAGTTACAGCTCCAAGACTTGTTCAAGTGGTATCCCAGCTAGATATAAACTAATGTTATTGACATATGGGGGAGGGCGGTTATTTATATTTATTATTTTGAATCTGTAAACAGGACGTCTTGCTAAAGTGTGTCTAGAAGAATATATACTAGACCTTGACACTATTTAATCCAGATTTCGTCTAGTTGTTTGGATGCGGTTGTGGCGCCCGGAGGCAGGGTAAGCTTAATTTTCCGGACACCTGCTCAAAACAGCCACATCCCCACCCCCATCCAAGGAGTTACTAAAAGAACGCTATACTTGCGCTACATATAAACATTTTGAAGACGTTAGGGGTCTATACACTGGCAAATTTCCGTCCATCCGTCCCATTTTTGTTTCCGGAGCATATACCATTTGCAATCCCACCAATCTTTTACAGTAGATGTGCCCATAGAAATAAAAACTAGAATAGCAATCACGTGACTATTGACGACTCGTGACATGACTGATAGGCGCCACTTTGGAAGGTGTAATCGGTATAAACAATATGGCGGATCACTCGTTTCCCACCACTAAACCACCCACGAAAAGCGATCTGCGTAGACCTAAGTAGGCGTAAGGGGTCTATACACTGGCAAACTTCCGTCCATCCGTCCCAGTTTTGTTTCCGGAGCATAAAGCATAGACCATTGGAGATATCTTTTTGAAACTTTGCACACCCACCAACCTATTACAGTAGAGAGAGAGAAATGGGGTTTAACGTCCACTCAACTAGTTCATTTCGGGAGTAACATATGGTTTAATTTTATTAAATTAATTCGCTTGCGCGTATGGGTCTTTAGCAGTTGGGAAAACCGGAGTGCCCGGAGGAAACCCACGAGGTTGAGAAGGCTCACACCAGGGCTCGAAACCACAGCCACAAGCCAGAGGTGGTCGGCCAGCTAGAGGTCGAAGCGCGACACTCTAGACCACTAGGCCATCCCACAACCCTATTACAGTAGATGTGCTCATAGAAATAAAGACTAGAATAGCAATCATGTGACTATTGACGAATGGTGACATGACTGTCAGGCGCCATCTCGTAAGGTGTAATCAATATGGCAGATCACTCGTTTCCCACCACTAAACCACCCACGAAAAACGATCTGCGTGGACCTCAGTGTTTTGCTTTTGGGTGTTTTCTCCACAAAAACCTTCGCCGAAAGCGCAGGTTGTACGTTTAACTAAATAGCGTAGGAAAAGCCTAATTAAAATCTCGATCAAGCCCAGGTAATTGTACGCTGGTGCAATTTTCATGGTTAGTAGGTCTATTGACAAATCTGTAAATATTTTGCTACTTAAGGTTTCACATACCGGTGCCATACCATAGCGGAAATAATTGTGAATAGGCCCAATCAATATCGGTTAGGAAGTTACGAGAGAGAGAGATAGAGAGAGAGTAATGGGGTTTAACATCCACTCGAAACAAACTTGGCCATTTCGGGACTAACATATGCTTTCATTTTATTTCAATAACTTGCTTGCGTGTAAGGGTCTTTAGCAGTCCATTAGTAGCAGACACACGAGTTTATCGGCAAGGACACAGTCCTTTGCTGGCTCCCCAGTCACGTTGATATTAAAGGGAATGACCAGGCAGACTTAGCTGCCAAGTCTGCTCTGGACCTCCCATATCAAAATTCCTTTTATCATTCACCGATTTTAAATCCCCCATTAATTCCTTTATATATGGCCGCTGGCAACGGTCTTGCGATACTGCAGACACAAACAAACTTCATCACATTGGCCCAACTCCTACAGAACCAACAGGAGGGATGAGGTTGTTTTGTGTCGCTCTCGCATTGGTCATACTTTTTTAACACACATTTTCATTTTAAAGCGAGAGCCTCAACTGTCATGTTCCCTTGACTGTTAAGCACATTTTGATTGAGTGCAAGTATCTTAAAAATATATGAAAAACACACTACCGTTGCCAGACTTTGCATAGTCTGTTTGCCCAACCGGGTTTATATGGTAATGTGCTAGACTTTTTAAAAGAGATAGAATTTTATCATAAATTTTAATTGTATATACTACCATTTCATTTTTTATTTTAAATATTTATATGCATAAAACAATTTATTTTACTTTTAATTTTAGTTACTAACTGTGATATTGGTTTTATTTATGCATATAATGTTTTTTCTGTGATATAATTTAGAGCCTATCTCATAATATTCATCATATGTCTGGCACAGTATGGCCCGGTTGGTGCTGACGTGTCATTAAACTACATTTCATTTAGCAGGGTGGACATGCAACTCTACTCCTTGTCACGTACAACTGGGGATTCGTAACCACGCCAGTTGATTCAATGATACAACGCACACGTGCTTTACCATTCGGCCATCCGACCTCCCTTTTTCATAAGAAATGTAGTATTGTTAACCTTTTTTAGTTTTTTTTAAATAAATATTAGGCCTATTAAACTCTACAACCAATATTTTGATTTTATATAACTTTTTTTTTATTTGTATAGATTAATCTATGACAGATTAATCTATGTATAATGTACACAACTTCTACTTTTATTCAATAAAGCTTTCCTTCAACGGACGAAGATCTAATTACAATTCTTGGCTTCACAACAGTCACCGACAGTAGTTGCTATCTATCTGCTCATTTAGAGGTAATAAATATCTATGGTTGTACCGATACAAACAGTACCAATACAAGCGTGGTCGTTCATATGGGACAAAGTACCAAGTTCCTGTGTACACATTTGTGTGTATTAAAAAACAATTTCGATTGGCTCAGCACTAAAATCAATCCAATATTATCCAATCAAATTACTAAAATTTGGATTTTTATCTTAGTTAAAATTTCGTGAAACAGGCTCCTGCTGTCTGGGCAGAAGTTTCACCATAACACACTATATGGTGTTTTCCCGTCTTCATTAGCCCCGTCAGATCAGAACAATTGAACGCATTCGACAAACCTCGACAGATTTTCTTTTGTTTGTTGACATAATCTCCATGGGGGCAGCCATTTTATTTTTCCGGGTCCTTTAAAATAGATCCAAATTGGCGGAATTCGTCATACATCCGAGTCTAAATGTAGGGTATCGGAATTTGTTGACATTTGCCGAGTGTAATTGGACATTAAACCCCATTTCATTTCATTTATTTTATAATCAATGTTCAGGAGCCAGGATCACCTAGCGTTATTTGTGAATGCTGTTAGAGAGGGAGAGAGAGATGGGGGGGGGGTAGAGAGAGGGAGAGATGGATGGGTTAACGTCCACAAACCAGGTCATTTCGGGACTAACATGGTTTAAAGATGCATTCCCGGGTACAAACTTTGTGATTTGACTATATATTTGGACTAAACACATTTTTAAAGTAACCAATCTATCAAAAAGTTGCTTCAATTCTCTCTCAAAACTCTGCTTTCGCCGGGGATACCTATAGCTGTGAGTAAGCTGTTGTTAAACGCAATGTCTGCCAACTTAACTTCATTGTGGGAGGGTCCATATTTCAAAATGTATCTATCATTACTTACTTTACATTTACCATATTATTGAGGCCTAAATAAATTCTTAATTATTTCTGTCAACTTCTTTTTACACCTTTTAATTGCAGGGTATTTTGTACCCTGACAACCCGCAATGTTCCCAAAACCGTTTAACCATTTGAGCAAGTAATAAAAAATGCTCCCTGACCTAAGCTAGCAGACAATAAGCCAGTAAATCCTGTCGGGTTGACAGTTAGTGATTCCCTGACAATATTTCGCGTAATCTAGTATTTTTCTAGTAAGATTGGGTGTCTATACTTTTCATAAATACCAAATTGCCATACTTTTATTGGAAATAACCAGCCAATAAATACTTTTCTGGGAACCCATCTTTAATATTATTTCAATAATTCGCTTGCGCGTAGGAGTCTTAAGTAGTGGGGGGACCCGGGGAAACCCCACGATGTTGGGCAGGCGACACACCTCCTTTTCACGTACAACCGGGGATTCGAAACCACACCATTTATGATACAGCGCATGATAGGCTTTATGATACAGCGCGCACGTGCTAACCATTTGGCCATCCAACCCCCCTAATGCTGTTAGAAGAATGTGTATGTTCTTGATATTATAGTTATGTTGATATAAATTATTGACATTCATTTCTGAAGCCTGGTTGGTTGAGCGAGTAAGACTTCAGAGTGATTGCTAGTCATTTGGATGGTACGAATAACATATTTGGGAACACTTAAAAGAACACGGTATGCCCGTATCCATTAGCCCAGTAGGATATCAATCCCATTTAATCAGACTAATTTCCGATGTAGGGGCCAGTGCATGTGGTGAAACTGGAAACCTTGTCGTCAGGGATGATACTGAATTAAGTGGTTATATTGTTAGAAAAATAATTCTTTACATTATCTGGTTTTTTTTTAAAACTTTTATAGCGAGAACTGCTAACTCTTTACCTAATCTCCCATAATGTTACAACTTGAATTATGGAATGTTGTTGAAAATGAACCATTGTATTTCCTGACTATTTTATGATTTGATTTGGAATTTGTAAACAATATGTTAAACGTTTCTCGAGTTTTCCTCCCACTGCTTAAGACCCTATACTGTTGAAATGAAATTTGGTTTAAAGCCTACTGTTCTGCTCCTACTGAACTTAATGTTGGTCAACACAAGGATCGAACATGGAACTGTGAGATCAGCGAGTGAATCACCATCTTACTCATTGAGCCACCGTTGTATCATGTAGCATGTATGCAAATTTCATACAGATCTCTGGAATCACAACAGGTGTTATAGTTGCATGGGGTCCAGGGCCTATGTAAACTTGCACAAGCATAGACGCGCCTCGTGATGAAAATGTCTATGCTTCGAAATACTATATCTACACCGGAGAAACAGTGCAAGCCGGGGTTGGTATCAAGTCTCGTGGTTAATTGGGATTGCGGACATTCTGCAGTCTCGATTTCGATGAAAATTAAATATGTATATTCCAAAGATCTTTTGAATGGGTTTTATTTCGGGCTAAGTGAAAGAGATACTTATACGCTTTGCGCCATGGTTTAGAAAGTTAGCGCGACCTTAATCTTTGTACCCCTCTCAAATAGAAAATATGTGATTTCAATGCCGTTACCAATACTACAATCATGATGCTCAGCCAGTGTCAAACATTGTGGCTCAGATATGCAAGAAATACTGGCTTTTTAAGCCCCCACAGGAACCTGATCATCATGCAAAATAAACTGTTCCCAACCACGATATGGGCAAAGCATGTAATGCATATACCTTGGATTATGGCACCTGACGTTTACACAGAATGCCAAAAATGTATAAAGTTTGTTTATCCTCCAATAATTTTTGTCCAATTTATTTAACTTCTGTGTCGACCGTTCTACAACTTCTTGCATTGTGGACTAAATGTACCTGTAACAATATCAAAGTTTCTGGGTTTTCTTTTTTATATCAATAAATATATTTTGAATAATTCGTATATTTTGTGATATCTTTAAAAGCCAAAATGTGTTTAATGTAGGCCTACCTTTTCTTTCACGACTTCATTATCTTTAATGAAAATAACCGTACGCCTTTCATCAAAATGCAATTGCCAAAACAAAGTGGACTTATTAAATATATAAAATAATATTGTTATTGAATTTAATCTGATAAAAGTTTTAAGTATAAGTATTAAATTGAATATTTTCTAACCGAATTCTCATTAGCAACACATATATTCTTCTGTACATTGCACAAATTCTGTGCGAAATGATGAAATAACTTTACTTTCAAGATAATAGAAATTAACACTATTTAAACAACTTCATCTAGTGTAAAGAAAATAAAAGGGGGGGGGGGTGCCCAACTTCAGATTTTGTTGTTGATAACGTGTGGTTGGAAGGTTTTTAAATTTTAAGCGTGGCTTACGTCGACTTTGCAACTGACTGCAACTAGTTGCAGCCAATTGCAAGAGTGCTTATGTCGATTATATCAGCAACTGAGGACAACTAAACTCGGAGCGCTTCTGTTGACTTGGAACTGATAGCGATCACTCTTAGCACCAGACTGTTACGTGATTACGTCATCAACAAAATGGCGAATAACTTAGAAGTAGCAACCCAAAGGCACGGTCGCTCATGCTACAATTGTTTTAATATAGTATTGTCGACATCATCGACATTTGAAAAGTTCGTGTCTTCGTTCGCTTCTATTTGCTTTTTTATACAGTCACAAGACACATTTCTCCAAAGACGTGATGTTATTTCCATGGAAACGAGTTGACTCCAGTTGCAAGAGCGCTCATGTCGACTGCAACTAGTTGCAGCAATTTGAACATGTGCAACTGACTGCAACTAGTTGTAAGAGGCGCTCAGGTCGACTTTTTTCAGTTGCTCCCAGTTGCAGAAAAGCCAGTTGCATTCAGTTGCATGGTCGACATAAGCCCCCATTTATTCAATTGTGTGTCTGTTCAGGGTTGCCACTCTTGGTGATTTTTCAACAAAATTGGTGAAAAAAATGGTGTTTGGTGATTTGGCGAATAAAATTTAAAAAATTGGTTAGGCCAAATAACCCCAAAAAACTTAAAAAATGTAATGAAAAAATTAACAAAACGCAATACTTTGGCACTTTGATTTGACTTCTATGCGGCCTACTTCAAAGTCCAAACCAATATGGCATTGTGTGTGCTGACCTATGTTATATACTATGAATAAACTACCAAGTTTACAGTTTTGCAAATTGAACCAAAACTCTCCGAGTGTGCACATCCGAGGCCTACCCTACAACTGCAATTTCTTCACTATGAAATCGTCAAATAGATAGAATGAATGAATGAAAATACTTATAATGCGCCATTTCAAGAAAACTGCTCAACCGCGCATGGAAAAATCATCAATGACACAAAGGTGAAAACATTAGTCAAAATTTAAGTCTATCGCCGTAGGCTTCATGTAAAAAGTGTGTCTTCAGTCTCCATTTGAAGATATCGATTTTGTCCAAAGCTCTAAGTTCCAGGGGGAGCCGGTTCCACAAATAAGGACAAGCAACCATTAAAGAGTGGTCTCCAAAGGTACCAGATCCGGATGGTGGCACATATCGTCGTCATTCTGGCGAATCTAAGGTCACATTAGTTTTGAGAAAATTAAGCTTAAAATGTTACATAAGTTTGAAAGACTAATTATAAGGACTAATATAATGCAATAATATATGAAACTATCACTATGTCTACGTAAAATATTAGAGGTATTTTAGTATTCTGTTGTACTTGGTTACCAAGGCAACGACATTGTGTAATGGCGGCCCTCATTCGCCAGTTTGAGAGAATTTTTTAAAAAGATGAAAATCATATTCGTCACACATTCGTCTGTTTGAGAGAAAAATATATCTCTCTTTGTCTATATTCGTCTATCTAACCTTTGATAAAGATACGAAGTTAACCCTTTATTTAAGTAAGCAATTATCCAAAATAATAACTATATTGGTGTTTGTCATCCACTTTTTTGATTGTCATCAAATTTGAGAATTGAAACCATTTATTTGGTTATTGGCCACCATTCGAAGACTTCTAAAATGTGCTCGTCACTTTTGGGGCCACAATAAATAATGCATTTTCTAATTGAGTCAGAATTGTGGTTTCATTACATCAGCAGCTTAACCAGGCTCGACGATCAGAATTTTCTGCTCGGATTAAGCATATTGTGAAGAAATTCATGGGCGAAAATGTGAAAAATAGAAGACTCTAGATGCAAATCCCGCAAATTGACCCCCCCCCCACACACACACATTACTCCCGGATCCTTGCCTGCGATTTGATTGTCGGAGACTTAGTAGCTCGATAACTTTGATTCTAATTTCCATTATGGACATTTCTGCTTTGGCTGGGTTTGATCATTTCATGCGTTAGAAAATATGCAATTAATGAATGTGTCATCTATTTCGAATTGAGGCTGTTGACGTCTCGCTGTAGACTTGTTGAGTAATCTTTGATATGCTCTACATTAACCAGAAGACGATAAACAATATGCCATTTAATGAAAACTACATTTTCAACTTTTGGAAAAATATTTACTAAGAGAAGTAGACATGCAGTGTATTCAATTAAATAAAAAGTTACAAAACAATTTCAGTAATTAATAAACAAAATTTACTTTCCGAGTGTTCATTTCGTCACTACTCAGCTATTCCTTCATGCCACAGATAACATCTAACTTTCTTTGATTTAATATCGTAGATTGTAAAATTGTAGTTTGACAATCTCCGCTTGTAGAATACTTCACATCTGTTGGACTTGGGCAGGTATATAACTTGTTGTAAGTCAAAAGATGGCAAAACGTGACTGGCGTCTTTATCAGACTTTATGGCTTCTTTAAGCTCTCGAACGGCAATTTTCTCTCGGACGTGCTGCACATACCTATCTCTCAAGGTAGGTTTCATTTAAGCAGTAGCAGTACGATATCCTTCGCGCATTCCACACAGGTCATTTTTGGGTTTTGTAAACTTTAAAGACATTTCTTTCAACACCCTGTAGTATGTAGATAAAAAGATATCTGATCTACCAGATTCTTCCTTTAACATCTCCCACATCTTCCCTATTGTCAGCTCCGATGATAGATATTCATACTGGGTTGATGATCTACAATAATGGGATTCTGTACGCGGAAATCTATTGATGTGGGATCTACATTCTCCTCTTATAATTCTGTCCCTTTCTTTGACGTTAATGTGTCGGCCACCTCTATTTGCATCTTGGAGAATACCCTCTGTAGATGTTTTCTCTAACGCTGTTCGTATTT
Source organism: Patella pellucida (assembly GCA_917208275.1). Lineage (NCBI taxonomy): Eukaryota > Metazoa > Mollusca > Gastropoda > Patellidae > Patella > Patella pellucida. Next base: position 78,353,872 of record OU795036.1, read on the forward strand.
TCCGTTCAGCAACACCAACTGTAGCCAGAAACAATACGCGACAAACTTGCAATAACTCGCCTTTGTTATCAGGTAAATAGTAATGCAAAGTTCTACCTTTTCTGCTCATGTTACTTTCCTTGATTGTAGTACGGAAGGGTGCAGTTGGCACCACATGTGTTGTTAGCCATTTTCTTTTATCGTTGAGTGTGGGAAGAGCAAAATAGGCAGTGAGAATAACTTGGCGTCTGGCTTTTGTCAAAGAATCGCACGATAAACCCCGTTTGAGTTACATCGGCTTTTTAATATATTTCGTTGTGGAACAGATCTACCATTTTCATTAATGTATGGAATACCTGCGTTGCGACTTTCTTTTACCATTGCTTTTTTTGATTTTTTAAGTTGAGTTAGCTCTGTATCATCTCTGGATATACCTTCTACGGTGAAATTCTAAGTATGTTTTCTCCTCTTTTGACAGTGACATTCTAGAACGAAGTGTGAGTAACACATCATTGTCAGACAGAAAAGGCAGGCAGCAAATATTTCTTCCTTACAGATACCTAATTCGCAGAGACCTGAACTATCTTCTAAATCTATAGATTCTGATGAAGGTTCATAATCCTGATCGATACCATCACTAGTTTGATTCTTAACATTTCTTAGCAGATGTGACAATGGCATATTCACATATTGTCCTCATCGCTGTCTTCTTAAAATTGTACCTTTCCACCATGTTCTATCTTTACTCCACCACATTTTCACCCGGGATCCTTTCTTCAAAACAATTTCATCCTCTATTGATAAATCATTCAAACTCACAACGTTGACCGTTAAATCAGTATCCCATTTTACTAAGACATCCAAATTCCCTTCCATTTTGTCGAAACAAACTCAGAAAATGACCAAATTAGTAAAGTCTTTATGTTACAAACATTGTTCCATAGTCCACCAGACGTCTTAAGTTCGGATGACGTCATATTGGCTATTACGTAATGCTATATTTCTTCATTTATATTCTTGCGAAGTGGCGAATTTATCTATTCGCCACTTCGCTAGATATGAATTTCTTATTGGATTTGGCATTCGTTGCATAGGGTAAGTCATATTTTTAAATCTAAAAGGAAGACTAACACAATACTTTGTTAGTGTGAAATTTAAGGTATAACGTTGCAAATTCCTACAAAAAATGTCAAAACGAAAATTTTACATGTTCGCCAGATTGACGACGATATTATAGGAGACGGCTATCAGATGACCAAAGAACTCGGGCTGGCTTATAACTAGTTACGAGGTCTGTGAGATATTGAGGAGCCTGGTTGTTGATGCATTTGAAGACACGTAGGAGGATCTTGTATCGTATCCTGTATAACACGGGGAGCCAGTGAAGTTTGGCACATACATTTGTGATGTGGTCGAACTTCTTTGTGTTTGTAACCAGTCTGGCTGCAGCATTCTGTACACGCTGTAACCGTTGGATGTTGTAGTCGGGTAGTCCGTGAAGCAGAGAATTACAGTAGTCTAGGCAGGGGGTGACGTAGGCATTGACTAGCGTGGATGCAGTAGCTTCATTCAAGTACTTCTGATAAGACTGATATTCCACAGATGGTAGAATGATTTCCGACAGACAGTCCGGATATGCGACTCAAATGTCATGTGTCAATCGAAGATGACTCCCAGGTTTTTAGCTTCTGTTGTTGTGGATAATAACTTCGTCATCAATGCAGAATTCGGGGAGAGGCATGCGCGAGGATGCACGTCTGGGGGATATTATGAGTACTCGGGTAAGTGTGTTTCTCCCTCTTCTTCTAATCTTGCCTAGATCTAGATTTATATTTTGATCTTCATAACATTTGGTGAAATGAAGTGACATTTGGGGAAGTTTGACCACTATTGACCACCCGGTTGGGTGAAATTCCACAATCCAGAGTGGCAACACTGTCTGTTGGTAGTAGAAGTATAAAGCGCTCAGGGTCTGTGCTAAGTTATTTTGATAATTTGGTAGTCGACTGGGGTGTCTCTCCTGTGGGTGATATCATCGTAGTGTTCCTTCAGCCTAATGTGAAATAGTCTCTTCGTTTCGCCTGTGTATTGCTTGAGACAAGAGATTACAAGTAATAAGATATATAACATTTATGTATTTTTTGTTTTAAAAAAATATTAAACTAGACAAGCAAGGTGTCTGTTTGACAATATCGGTCACCAAGTCCCACAATAATAAATACTGAATATAACAGTAAAACTTTTCAACCCTCAATATGCATTTGGAATGTTTGTTTTATTCTGCTGTAATATTAAAAGGCGGAAAAAGCAATAAATGACTGAAGATTCTATTTTTTTTCAAAGTTTCCAAATTTTACCAAAATTTCGTTTCGCCGTGTCTGCCCAAGAGTTCTAAATTTGAATGTTGACCTATATTTAGAGTGTCATGGCGGCGACAGGGCAACTTGACAGGTAGAGACGTATTTTTAACAGTCTGCTGTGTGGCTCATACTGGCTCTAGCGAGGTAAGCGAGGTATATTTTGGTCACTAAGATGTTCATTTACATCTTGCAGGTATTCACAGGGACTGACACGGGATCGTTGAGCAGTAAAAAGTTCCCCAGTAAAATTTACTGGCTATTGGAATTCTTTTTTCGACATTGTTTGAATGGGACGAAATCTGTCGTTCAGAGCTGGACTAATAACATTCTTGCTGTGGCAGGCCCAGTTGTTGAGACATTTGTACGTTTTGCCGGTTTGAATGGAACCGAACGTAGGTGTTAGTGTGTTACAATATTGACAATTGGCTAAGTTGCATATAGTCTCTAGGCATGCGTAACCTTTTCCACTAACTTAAGGTTTTCGTGTGTGTGTGTTTTTTTTATGTTAACAGATCTTTAAGGAAGGTGTTTCGCCTAAAAGCTGAAAGGCAACGAAAGAGGAAAGCCCTAAGGCAATCCTGGGAGCTAAGGAGAATATCAAATTCAAAAGGAACAACCTCTCTAGAAAACAAATCCCGATATGGTAATATTTATCAATAACATGTGACCTAAATTAGATGTTAGGTCAATTATGTAGTCTAGATCATCACAATATAAAAGTTATAGGAAAACAGGTGTATCTCCCTTGTTCAGACTAGTTGATAATCCAGGGGCGAAATAGATCTCCCTCTTGAAACTATTCTATGGCAAGTAAAATGTAGTTCAATTTTCAATGTTAAAAGAAAAAAAATTACAACAACATTGTAATTCATCAAATCTTAGATTCTTTCAAACCCTCCCAACCCCGCCCTCTTTTTCTTTACTCAGTATTAACCATTTTACTGCTGAGAATGTTTTTCTATATTTTCAGGCTACATATACTACAAGTAGGCCTATTTGACAGGTTTCACTGTGACTAAATCGAAGTGGATACTAGAAAGGGAATTAACTTAAGGGATTTGAAAAAAAAATGCCGAAGACGAGAACAAGTAGTGTCAGGTCACCCCGTACGGCTGAAGAAAAGTATGGGATGGCGTATATAACAAGCAACACAATTAGAAAACTTCCCTGGATGGATTCATGTGTTCAAAGTTGGTATTTTTTGTGTTTGGTGTTTAAAACTTGGTATGCAATGAAGGCTTCAGCATTTATGATGGATACGATGCATGGTTATGGACATGGGACACGCCAAACTAGTTTAATCGTAAAATTACCAGACCCAAAAATTGCGAACGAGGAAACGAATAAGTCGCGCTACTGCCAAAAACAGAAGAGAGATTTCAAACTTAAAGATACAAATAGACAGAATCAAGAAAAAGTATAAAAGAATATCAAAAAGGTATGAAAGATTAAATCACAAAGTTAAAAGGGATTCAACAACGGCGTCCAAAAGTCATAATATCCAGCAACCAATAAAAGTATTGACACTAGGAAAACGCCTTGAATCGGAAATATGAAATGAAGGAGTAAGCCCAGGCAAATTACCCAGAGTAGTAAGAGAAAGGCTATTATTATCAAATGTTCTGTGCGAAGAACTTAAGAGAAGCGAGAGTGGTAAACGGGACAAAAGGGAAAAGTGTGATAAGAAAGATAATTTCGGGTAAACTAATTGATAAATATAGACATTGACGAAAACTAAATAAAACTATACAGGATTTTGCAGAAAGAAGTTGAATTCCCGCGGAAAATAAATAAAATCAATTCATAAAATAAGTAAATTAGTAGAAAAACGAAAAAAACTGCAAAATGATATTCACGCCTTTTTAGAGAGGGATGATAACAGCAGGATGATGCCGGGGAAAGCTGATAAAGCCAAGGTACAAACAGAAAAGAATTCCAAATGATAGCATGTTATTTTTTAATCTTAAGTTTAATGCCGAAAGTAATATTGCAAATTGTCATTTGCAACGTTTTGTAGACTAAGGCCTTAACATATCACTCTTACATAATTCCTAACAAAAAAACAATGCCTTTGTCAAAAACATCAGAATTATGTCTATGTTTGAAAGGTTTACGCTCTGCTGGCATTAATGTTCCCTTAAACCCAGATAAGCTCATTCGACAAATCAATACAATTCGCCCACAGGAGTTGATTAATGGAATAACTACAGAAAACATTAAATATGAACAATTGAAAAGAATAGAAATAGATGGTAAAAAGAAAACCAAAATAGTTGAAAAAGAAAATGACAAAAGAAGAGATCGGTAAAATATTTTAGAACAGACATCAGAATGCCTCGGTCATACAGATCGAATTAAAGGGACAATAACACTCTTGCTGGCTTGACAGGTCCAGAAAAAAATTAGCCTTATTCTAACTACAAGATGTTTAAGTGTCCTACCTGTTGTGTAAATTATCCATTACAACCTATCTTACTTGTCCAGAGGGTTCGAAAATATGTTTAAATCCAAGTTCCATTTGAAAGTGATTACGTAAGGCTTTTCAAACCATGTTACGCCATGTAGTTGAATTTTTCGAATTTTTACAATTAGGTGTGTTAAGAGGAAATTTGTATCATTTTTTAATTGATATATTGTAAAAAAAAAGTACAAGTTGTTGACCAGAATAAAGATTGGAACGTATTATTCAGTTGCAACAAGAGTGGTATTGGGGCTTTAAACAACAGTATATTGCAATTAAAAGCCTGAAAGAAAACCTTGCTGATGGTCACGCTCTTGTCCAAATGGATTTTGCAGAGAATTTTGCCTTCTCTTCTAATGACGAAGTACAGAGTGCTTATTGGAATAGTACAGCCGTTACTCTTCACCCAGTTGTCGTATACTTCATGAAAGAAGATATGTTATGCCACAAGAATTACGTTTTCGTATCTGATGAACTTGGCCACAATATGGGCATGATTTATATTATAACTTATGTATATTATAAGTGAGGTTTATGAATTCAAATAAAAATAAAATAATCCCTAATTATTATTCATTAGTATCTACCAAGTATATACATGTATTCATACACGGCACCGAGACTCGCCCCTGAGTGGCTGATACACCCATCCTGGCACCAGTCTTCCTGCTGATTGGCCGATACACCCATCTGGGCACTTGCCTTTGTCTCTGACTTTGCCGCCAAACTTCATTAGTTCTCAGTCTTTATCCTGCTAAAGTCTACATTATTATCGTTCCGAATTTACTACCGTTTTTTCATCAAAACTGAACTCAAGAGTGGAATTTAGATACGCGAAGTTTTTAAAAACTTTGGATATACGTAGAGAGACGTTTATCAATATCTTATCGACCAGTGGGAGGGGTTTTGTTCCCGGTTTCTTTCGAAACTCGAAGCGAAGTTCGAACGGCTTGTAATAATGGCGGATAAGCAAAACCCGCAAAAAAGACGCAGGACGACCAGAGCTGGGGCTGGGCAAGCCACTTGGAACTCCGATAATCCAGGCAACTGGACAATCCAAAAGTTACAGGAGGAACTAAAAAAATTAGGAGTTTTAGTGCCGGCAAGCTTGGGGAAAACGGTAATGAGAAAAATTTATCAAGAAAACGTGGGCCGGAATCGGCAAACACTACCACCACAGAACCAAACGTCTACGGAGTCTGAGCCCGGGAGACAAAATATAGTTCCAGCAGATCCGAACGGTAGCCATTGTGAAAATCCCGGTTCGTTACCGGTAAACCATGCTTCCGACAACAACTATGCCATACCCACAGAAGACCGTGAGAGAAACCATCCGGACCGACTGCAGACCGCGGAAGAAGCCAACCGAATTCCCGACAGAGCACCTGAGCACGGCATCCCGCGCAGTGATATGCCAGTAAGCGGAAACAATATGGCGGCGCCCATGGAATTAATGCAAGGGATGGCGAGCACCATGCAATCTATACAACAGAGCATGGCAGAATTTCAGCGAACCATGCTGTCTCTCGTCAGCAACAACAAAGCCAGCCATACTGATAATGCAAACTCCTTAAGTACGGCATACGCGGCGATGGCGGGTGACAGGGCAACAAACCTAAGAGGAGTAGGAAACGAGTATTCAACTCCGACAATGTCAAGCTGTCAAAGTGGTACCAACGCCAACAACTTCGGCCTGCTTACGCAAGGTGGGTACCATTATCCCAAATCAAAATACGGAGTTCCTTCCGAATGTATTCCGCATATTGACGTTGTTCCCCACAACATTAAAAAACGGATTTGGGAAGGGAAAGATGTCAATCTTGTATCTTTACTAATACCTAAGGCAGAGACCCACACACAACAATCCGATGGAGAGATTACTCCCGGCAACGGCATTACCATTAATTTCAACAATAATCCGGATCCGAGACTACAAAAAACCCTCAACATATCCGAATTTATAACTGCGTTCGGTAAATTTAAAAGAGTTATGGCCACCAAATTCCCAGAACGCAGGGAGGAATTGGATATGTATGAGGCGAACATTATCGACATCCACAACGTGTACGGTTCAAGATACTTTGAATACCACCGGCAATTCTCTGCTAGGGCCGCAGCAGCGCTGAGAGACAGCAACATTAAAGTCGATTGGTCTCTGAAGGATATGACACTTCTTAGTATGGTTGTTGGTAACTCTCGCGTAAACTCATGTGGTACATGTTATTCCACTACACATGCCACGCCCTTCTGTCCTCAGCTGCATTCTGGAAATAATACAGGAGGATACCAACACCAGATCCAGAATTACAACTCAAAAAATTCAACCGCTGCAGCGCGGGAAGATCGACACGGACGTCCCAGGGTCAAATCGAACGGGACAGAAATTTGTAACAATTACAATTCAGGGAAGTGTCTCCGTACACGCTGCCCATTTGCAGTTCGTGTCATTCTTCTGACCACGTTAGTGCCACTTGCGGGAAGAAAGACTACACGAAGAAACATGTCACATCTAGACCTAATAATAGAGACTGACTACCAGTACATGACACTAACAGCGCACATATTATTAACTCGCCCATTAATATTTCACAACTAGAAAAGGAACTTTTAAAACATCCAGATCGTGAATTTGTACGCTATTTGTGTGACGGCTTTACATTCGGTTTTGATACAATGGTAACCGAGACTGAGTTACCGACTAAGGAATGCAGGAACTTATTGTCAGCTTCACAACAAAAAGACAAAGTGGACACATTAATCCAAACTGAAGTGAATAAAGGTTTCCTGCAGGGCCCCTTTCAAGAGCTGCCCTTTTCAAAATATCGGGTTAGTCCCATTGGCGTGTCCTTAGGTAAATACAGTGGAAAGCCGCGGCTGATAGTAGATCTGTCATCGCCACACGACAGCGACGAACATTTAAGCATTAACGAGCTAATTAGCAAAGAGGAATGTTCATTAAGCTATGTAAAAATCGATGACGCAGTTCGCATTATACATATGTTAGGCAAACATACTACTATGTGTAAAACAGATATTTCGGACGCTTTCAAACTCATCCCAATACTACCTTCGCAGTGGCATCTTTTCTGCATCAAGTGGCGCAAGGAATATTATTATTATACTAGACTCGCTTTTGGATGTCGCTCGAGTCCCAGAATATTCGATACCCTGTCACAAGCCATATGCTGGATCGCAACTAATAATTACGGTATCAAATATATTCTCCACCTTTTAGATGACTTTATTACATTTGAACATCCAAACAATTGCGGCGAGAGGAACATGGCATTGCTACATCTGATTTTCAACCGTCTAAATATACCTATGGCTAAACATAAAACCTTCGGGCCTGCAACAGTGATAGAATACCTTGGCATAATTTTGGATTCAGTTAAGATGGAGTCGAGACTTCCCAGCGACAAATTATGCAGAATTTCTTCGTTCTTATCTGATTTCCATACTAGACATTCATGCACCAAACGCGAAATCCTACAATTACTTGGACACTTAAATTTTGCAAGTAGGGTGGTGCTCCCAGGACGGTCGTTTGTTTCACACTTAATTAAGTTATCTACACAAGTGCACCGATTACATTACCACCTAAAGCTCAATGCTGAATGCCGAGAGGATATTAAAATGTGGTTAATATTCCTGTCTACCTGGAATGGAGTGTCAATGTTTCACAACGTCACTTCCACCCTGTCCGACGATATTCAACTATTTACAGACGCGTCTGGTACTATCGGATTTGGTGGCTATTTTGAAGGCAAATGGTTCTCAGAATCATGGCCGTCTAACCTGGAACCATCCATATTCGACGACACAGAAATTTCCATTGCATTTCGTGAACTGTACCCAATAGTCGTCGCCGCAGTGATCTGGGGAAAATCATGGTCAAGGAAACGTCTAGTGTTCATGTGTGACAATACGGCTACAGTCGCCATCGTTCAAAAAGGTCGATCAAAATCACCCAATATCATGCGGCTAGTCAGAACTCTTACTTATTATGCAGCCACATATAACTTTACTTTCAAATCCACCCATGTTCCCGGCCGCGTAAATGTAATCGCTGACTCTCTTTCTCGATTGCAGATAGACAGATTTCGGAAATTGGACCCTGCCGCGGACAAGAAGCCTTGCCAAGTACCATCAATCCACAACATTTTATGGAACTCAGACCAGCTCTTAACTTCTTTTGGAAACATGCCATTGCCCCTAGCACGAGATTGACGTACCAAACAGGTTTTCAGAGATACATTAATTTCTTGTTGATGACATGTGTTCTCGCATACGTCGAGCAAGATTTCTCCAACGTACCAGTGGACGAACAATCGTTAATTTACTTCGCTACGTTTTGTGCCAGTCGCTTAGGTATCTCCTACAGCACGATTAAACTTTATCTCTGCGGCATTCGTTTTATGTCAATGGAAAATAACATTAGCTACCCTCATAGTAATCAACTAAATAGCTTATATACAATGCTTAAAGGTGTTAAACGAGTGCAAGTGCGGAGGGCTAGACCTAGACACCCAGTGACTTTCCATATTCTCAGGGATATTTGTCATTGTCTGAGGAAAGGCCTTTACTCTCCATTTAATAACATTCTTTTCGAGACAGTGTGCCTTGTTGCCTTTTTTGGATTCTTACGTTGTGGTGAATTTACCATAACAGACAATTTTGACCCCAAATTTCATTTGTGTGTGCAGGATCTTACAATTTTAGAAGACTGTTGCCTACTAAAACTTAAATTGTCAAAAACTGATCCCTTTAGACAAGGTGTTACAATCAAAATATTTAAAATCAATAATGATATATGTCCTTATGAAAGTTGTTGTAAATATATGCATTTAAGACTTCAATCTAATCCTTCACCTCTCGATCCTCTTTTTATTTATAATAGCAACGCACTTAAGAGGTCAGACTTTTTAACTAACTTTCGACATGTATTGTCAGTCATCGGGGTTGACTCGAGCGCCTTTCATGGTCATTCTTTCCGAATCGGGGGGGCCAGCTGCGCAGCATCCGCACACGTGGAAGATCACCTATTCAAAGTACTTGGTCGGTGGTCATCCGATTCCTATTGTAGATACATCAGGACGCCTGACACAATTCTTAAAAATGCCCACAGGTCAATGGCCGGTTTATAGATACTCGTCCAACATGCTTTTCACCGTGAGAGACTCGGATAGATAGTGCATGATACAGGAACAATTACATATTCCTATTATAGAACTTGACTATAGTAATAATGTTGTTACTAATAGCCTGCTAATGAGATATTTCAACTCAAATATCCGGATGACGAATATAAATCGCAAAAGCACATCAACGATATTTTGACATTTTCGATACATCGTCCAGCTCTATTCCCATAATAGTTAGCATGTCGTAGTTAAGGTTGTCACAGTTTAAGTACACGTATGTCTCTTAAGGTTATCTTAGTTTCAGTACGTATTAAGATTGTTATAGTTTTAGTCTCTCTTAAGGTTATCATAGTCGTAGTATGTTTTGATAGTATCATAATTAGTATGTACTTAAGTTATTAGTTATACATTTACTTCCAATATTTTGGGGCACTCAGCTATTTGTAATCAAACTACCTGAGTTTTGGGCCATAGTAAAGGATAATCCAGCATTATCATTTAACCATGTTCCCCAAAACATTACTTGATCTCAAACTGTTCCCATTACGACGAGCGGGGGAGATCCCATTATTCATATCTTACACCATACATCCGGCTATTTCGTACATAGCCCACGATGTCGTGTTGCCAAACACCATACATCCGGCTATTTCGTACATACATGTAGCCCATGATGTCGTGTTGTCGAACACCATACATCCGGCTATTTCGTACACAGCCCATGATGTCGTGTTGCCCAACACCATACATCCGGCAAATTCGTACATAGCCCATGATGTTGCGTAGTCAAGCATCCCTCTTCCGGGGGGGAGGGGGATTACAGATTAACTTGTTACATAAGAAATTATGTACATGTAACAAGTTAATTAAGTACTTCATTATATAGCTGAGTCTGCCCCTTTTGCCAAATATTATTGTTAATAAAGTTATGAAATTATAACCAGTCTTTCAGTTTTTTGATTTCATAAATTATAACTTATGTATATTATAAGTGAGGTTTATGAATTCAAATAAAAATAAAATAATCCCTAATTATTATTCATTAGTATCTACCAAGTATATACATGTATTCATACACGGCACCGAGACTCGCCCCTGAGTGGCTGATACACCCATCCTGGCACCAGTCTTCCTGCTGATTGGCCGATACACCCATCTGGGCACTTGCCTTTGTCTCTGACTTTGCCGCCAAACTTCATTAGTTCTCAGTCTTTATCCTGCTAAAGTCTACATTATTATCGTTCCGAATTTACCCACCACCATCCCCTACGACCTTCCTCACCATTGTCACACCAACAATCATTTGGTACAAAGGCATGTTCTTCTATGGTAGATCACTTAAGATTATGTTGTTAACCTTAATACGTTATTTCTATAACTATTTTTAGGATGTTTATTGTTCATATGCATGTACAGTCTCGCTTTGAACGAAGTATAGGTTACTCCATCTTATCTGTAATAGTATACAATATAATTCGCTTAATTCAAGCCGCTTAAGTAATATGTATATTGTTGTGCAATATTGTAAGTTCGTATACATATATGTACCCAGATGTATTGTGGAAGTCTCAGCTATTTAATAAGTAAATGGGCCATAGTAAAGGATAATCCAGCATTATCATTTAACCATGTTCCCCAAAACATTACTTGATCTCAAACTGTTCCCATTACGACGAGCGGGGGAGATCCCATTATTCATATCTTACACCATACATCCGGCTATTTCGTACATAGCCCACGATGTCGTGTTGCCAAACACCATACATCCGGCTATTTCGTACATACATGTAGCCCATGATGTCGTGTTGTCGAACACCATACATCCGGCTATTTCGTACACAGCCCATGATGTCGTGTTGCCCAACACCATACATCCGGCAAATTCGTACATAGCCCATGATGTTGCGTAGTCAAGCATCCCTCTTCCGGGGGGAGGGGGATTACAGATTAACTTGTTACATAAGAAATTATGTACATGTAACAAGTTAATTAAGTACTTCATTATATAGCTGAGTCTGCCCCTTTTGCCAAATATTATTGTTAATAAAGTTATGAAATTATAACCAGTCTTTCAGTTTTTTGATTTCATAAACGCGCTTTTTAAAAAAAAAAAAAAAGTCACTCATCGCAGACATTAAAAATGGTTGCCAAACATTTCATTCATTCATTATTGGACGGACAGTCCAAGTTTTCAATATAGAAATAAGACTGCATTTTACTTGATATCAAAACACACAGATTTTGGGGATTTTTCAGCCATTTGGAATTATTTTGAAACTGGGCACGGGAAGGGTCCATGTGATGGCATTGACGGAACCGTTAAGCGAATGGCAGATCTTACCATCAGACAAGAAAAAGTTACAATCCAAGACGCCACGTACTTTTATCGTTGGGGTGAGAAATACCACAACAGTGCGCTTTATATATTTGAACCTTTAGATGATTGCATAAATTCCCGTACTCGAATCACTTCTTGCTATTGTTCACTATGTATTACTGGGAAATTTCACGATTTCTCTGAATCTTGTTGTATACGTAAGATCAAGGAAGACGACGCGCCTGAAATTAATGTAGAAGGTATTGTACAAAGTACACCAAATGTTGTACAGGGTACATAATAATAATCGCGTCATTTTACAAGGGTAGTGAGGTCTTTTTCCAATTTGGCCCTTGGCACAGATCGTGCGAATGATTTCGATCATTACTGCAGGAAGAAACCGAAGAACTCGGGGGAAACCTGCCTGATCGGACGGGAGACCGAATATCCCTCTCACTTACGATAGAGTTCATGCCCTGAGCTGGGATTGAACCCCCCTTGCATTGGCGAGAAGTCGCCTCTCTATCGCCACGGCTATCCGACCAAGTGTTGTACAGAGTACACCAGTTTTATCTAAAACATTTACATTTACCTCCGTTATGTGGGTTGCTGTCATTTGTGAAAATCAAATCCACTTGGATAGCATAAAAGAAGTGACCCTGAAGAAAACGATCGCTTAAAGGCGCTAAATCGCTAACATTTGGGATCTAGAAATTGACAAAAGTGAGTCGCAACGTATATAATACTGTAATATGAATGTATGTAAACTGATTTACATTAAATGGTTTCCGTCTTTACTCCAATTTCAAATCAGTTATGTTCGGCGAAATAAGCCAATTAGTCTCAATCCAGTGCATTTTTTTAGCGCCTGGTTATTCTAGTCTACATATGCCGCGTGATACAATGCAATGTGTCTAGCCTCGTTCCTCAATACAACTAGGACTGAAGCGCATTATGTGTACCAATGTTAGAAAAATTATTTTATCTTAAATATCGGATATCAGAAGCTTATCTTTTCCCGGTAAGTTTACATCATAATTGTTGATTTAAAACTGACCATTAATACGTGTTTTCGATGTTAAAGATTTTCGAGAATTTTGAGTTGCGGACTTCGGTCCTTTAATGTCGTTTATGAGGAGATGTTTGGCTCTGGATGTCAATAAACCAACTTTCAAGTGGCCATCGACTGTTGACGAAATGTGGGTTGACTTTGCTAATATTTTACTTATTGTGGATGAACCGATTCCAATTGGTAAAACTGGTCGAAGTTTCCATTTAAATGATAAAAATTCTAAAGAGTTCTTAAAATTAAAAGATTAATTTTAGTTAAAATGAATAATGTTTGTTGTTACGTTTACTATTGAATTTAATAATTCACGTTACATTATTAAAATCTCTAAAAATCAACATGTTGCAAATAAATTTGTATTAATTTAATTTGATAAGTCTGTCCATTCAATATATGAATTACTTGTTTGTTTCTGTTCACATTTTTGGAGCGTTTTATCTCTACGTAATATACGTTACACTTTGGTGAAATTTACGTTACCATCTGTATAATATTTAGTATTGAAAGAATATATCCAGGTGTAGTTAAAAAAAATATTAAATTGTTATGCCGCTACACTGCATACTGTTTGTGTAATATCATAATGTTTTCAATTTATTGATGAAAATTCCACGATGTGCTCTTGTGTATTATGAATAAAATATTTATAAACCAAAATGTTTTTAGAATTTCTTAGAATATTTCAGAGGTTTAAAAACGTATCTGATGCTTCAAATAAAAGAGTGACAATGGCGATTATTAAGAATAAATGTTTCAAAATATTGATCTTATTAAGCTATTATTAGTAACGCCCGACGATTTTGAGAATAATGTTTGAAAACTCGTATCTTAATAAGTATATGTGACCCAGGTTTAAAAATTCACACTTTTACACAGTACACATTCCTTCGTACAAAAACTCATTAAGAACAAATATTACCAATTTTTTTTTTGGTATTTGTGTTTTTAAATTGGGTCTATTTGGTGAGAATAGGTGAATAGTAAGATTGATTATCATTTTTTTGTAATTTTTATGACGTTATATAATGTCTCTCCCACGCACAAATCCTATGTTACATGTGTATTACTATCATTATAACTAACCTCTACTCATTTGGCACCAAAGATCGGGTTCATTTGTAAAGTATGTTAGACATTGTTAAATGAAATTTGTTTTAGTTCACATTTTTTCTCTCAGGGGTTTGACATTTTATATTCGACTACTGGCATAAACTTCAATTTAAATTTCTCATTTGGTAGTTGATCGAAGAGCAATTATTTCGTATTATAGCCCGGTGGAATCTACATTCAAGTTTTTTGATTTGGAACTTGTAAGGATCATGGTTTTAGAGCCATGGACGGGATTTGTTAGTCTCGGTACGAGACTTGGATTAAGAATGTTGTCACGACCGATGGTTTCGCCTACTACCTGTGTAGACATAATGTTGTAGCAGTGTCACCTGCCTCTAAATTAGGCTCGTTAGATACAGTATAAATGATCCAATGTTCTGCGGAATAGGTGATACATGTATATAGTCACATTTGGTGAATAGTTAATAGTGTGATTTAAGAGTCATAAAGCTGTGGACAAAAGAGCGTAATTTTTCGCCTGATTGCGGCGATTAAAATTTGCCAGCGATGTTTACGGCCGATAACAAACGGGCACACGTAGTAATCGGAGAACGCTAGATCGAAGCCAGTCCTTAGCATTTCTTTACCATGATGGGGGTTATAATAATAATAATAATAATAATCGCGTCATTTTACAAGGGTAGCAAATTAGGCCTGAGGCCTTATGATACAGCGCACACGTGCTTTACCATTCGGCCATCCGACCTCCCTTTATCATAAGAAATGTAGTATTGTTAACCTATTCTATCGTCGCCCCTGTCCGCCCGTCCGTCCGGACGTCCGTCTACAATTGTTTGTGGACTCTCTACAGGTCACAATTCTTACCCGATTTTGACGAAACTTGAAATATAGGTTTATCCCCCAAAGATCTCGGCTGCTTTCGATATGTAATTTCCTGAATTATTGCCCCTGATTGTCCGAAAAATCACGTATTTTAGCTTGTGGTACCTCTGGAGGTCACAATTATTATCCGATTCAAAAAACCGTTCAAATATATCACCGTTACACCCTAAGGAAGGTCGAGTTCAAATTTCGGAAAAAACGGGCCAAAATTACCATACAAAATGGCCGCTGTTCGTACGCGAATACTGTTAAAAAATGGTGTATCAAGGTTGTGGACCCTGTAGAGGTCACAATTTTAATTCAATTTTGATGAAACTTGAAATGCATGGTTATAACCCATAGATCTTAGTTCCTTTTGATATTTGCGCATATCGGATTGTAACATCCTGAATTATGGCCCCTGATTAAACGCAAAATCGCCTTGGTTTAGTTTGTGGTCCCTCTGGAGGTCACAATTATTATCTGATTTCAAAAATCGTTTGATTATATCACCGTTACACCCTAAAGAAGGTTGAGTTTGAATTTCGGAAAAATCGGACCAAAATTGCCATACAAAATGGCCGCCGATCGTACGCGAATACTGTTTAAAATGGTATATCAATGTTGTGGACCCTGTAGAGGTCACAATTTTAATTTGATGAAACTTGAAATGCATGGATATAACCCAAAGATCTTGGTTCCTTTAGATATTTGCGCATATCGGATCGTAATGTCCTGAATTATGGCCCCTGATTATACGCAAAATCGCCTTTGTTTACCTTGTGGTTCCTCTAGAGGTCACAATTATTATCGGATTTAAAAAATCACCGTTGATTATATCACCGTTACACCCTAAGGAAGGATGAGTTCGAATTTCGAAAAAATTGGACCAAAATTACCATACAAAATGGCCGCCGTTCGTATGCGAATACTGTTGAAAAATGGTATATCAAGCTCGTCGACCCTGTAGAGGTCCCAATTTTAATTCGATTTTGACGAAACTTGAAATGCATGGATATTACCCAAAGATCTTGGGTCCTTTTGATATTTGCGCATATCGGATCGTAACTTCCTGAATTATTGCCCCTGATTATACGCAAAATCGTCTTTGTTTAGCCTGTGGTCCCTCTGGAGGTCACAATTATTATCTGATTTAAAAAATCGCTTGATTTTATCACCGTTACACCCTTAAGAAGGCTGAGTTTGAATTTCGGAAAAATCGGACCAAAATTGCCATACAAAATGGCCGCCGATCGTACGCGAATACTGTTTAAAATGGTATATCAATGTTGTGGACTCTGTAGAGGTCACACTTTTAATTTGATTTTGATGAAACTTAAATTGCATGGATATAACTCACACATCTTGGTTCCTTTCGATATTTGCGCATATCAAATTGTAACTTAATGAAATATGGCCTTTGATTGTAGGAAAAATCACTTTCGGTTTTGCTTGTTCTCTATCCATCTCTCGAAAATGTGGGCGTATCCTGCCTGACAGCCGCTGGTTTTATAAATATTAGGCCTATTAAACTATACAACCAAAATTTTGATTTTTTATAAAAAAAAAAATATTTGTATAACTTGACAGATTAATCTATGTATAATGTACACAACTTCTACTTTTATTCAATAAAGCTTTCCTTCAGCGGACGAAGATCTAATTACAATTCTTGGCTTCCCAACAGCCACCGCAGTAGTTGCTATCTATCTGCTCATTTAGAGGTAAGAAATATATATCGTTGTACTGATACAAACAGTACCAATACAAGCGTGGTCAATCATATGGGACAAAGTACCAAGTTCCTGTGTACACATTTGTGTGTATAAAAAGACAATTTCGAATGGCTCAGCACTAAAATCAATCCAATATTATGTAATCAAATTACTAAAATTTGAATTTTATCTTAGTTAAACTTTCGTGAAACAGGCCCCTATTGTCTGGGCAGAAGTTTCACCATAATACCCTATATGGTGTATTCCCGTCTTCATTAGCCCCGTCAGATCAGAACAGTTGAACGCATTCGTAATGCCTCGAAAGATTCCGGTACCCCCACACCTAGACTCGGACGTACAGTATGACCCACGACCATACATTTGCGATGCAGCTAGTCGACTACCGATTTACTTTAACAGGAAAACGTGCCGCTTTTACAAAAAAGTCCAAAAATGGCAGCCATTTTTGTTTGTTTGTTGGCATAGTCTCCATGGGGGCAGTTATTTTTTATCCGGGTCCGTTTAAATAGTTCCAAAATAGCGGAATTCGTCATACATCCGAGTCTAGACGTAGGGTTACGGAGGGTACCGGAATCTGTCGAGATTTGCCGAGTGCAGTTGGACGTTAAACCCCATTTCATTTCATTTATTTTATAATCAATGCACAGGAGCCAGGATCACCTAGCGTTATTTGTTAATGCTGTTAGGGAGAGAGAGAAGGGGGGGGGGGCTAACGTCCACAAACCAGGTCATTTCGGGACTAACATGGTTTAATATTATTTCAATAATTCGCTTGCGCGTAGGTGTCTTTAGAAGTGGGAGGACCCGGCGAAAACCCACTAGGTTGGACATGCGACCCACCACCACCACACAAGCTGACTAAATGACAGGCTTTATGATACAGCGCGCACGTGCTAACCATTTGTCCATCCAACCCCCCTAATGCTGTTAGGAGAATGTGTATGTTCTTGATATTATAGTTCTGTTGATATAAATCATTCATTTCTGAAACCTTGTTGGTTTGGGCGAGTAAGGCTTCAGAGTGATTGCTAGTCATTTGGATGGTACAAATAATTATTTGGGAACACTTAATTAAAAGAACACGGTATGCCCGTATCCATTAGCCCAGTATCGACCCCACCTAATTTCACATTCTTGTTTGGTTAACAGGTGGATGGAATAACAACCCAAATATTGTACAATTTAGGGCTGCCTTTGGAAGACTAATTTCCCTTGTAAAGGCTAGTGCATGTGGTGAAACTGGAAACCTTGTTGTCAGGGATGATACTGAATTGATCCATGCAGACACAACCTGCTATGTTTCACCAACAACAGAGATTAAGAGAGAGTGAGGGGGGGGGGGTAACGTCCACTCACGTTGTATTTATCTCAGCCGTTAAGACGTTTTTCGTACCAGGAAAAACAATGCAACAGGTCGTTTTTTTACAGTTTTATGTCAAACACTGGATACATAGGTTGCAAGCACGATTCACATTACAATACTTACTGGTCGTTTCTAAGCTGACAGTGATGCGGATGTCCCCCGCCACATTTTAATTAATCGCACATTAAAAATTATCGAAACAATCAAACTTTACACTAAATCACCAGCTTATGGAGTGTTTGTGTCTCAGCTAATTCGTTACGCGGGAGCTTGCTCATTTTATTCTGATTTTTTAAGTAGATCGATGCATTTGTCATCTAAGCTTCAACTACAAGGATACTTGCGCACTAAACTTATTAAAACATTTAAAAAGTTTTATGGTCGACATATTGACTTAGTTGGTAAATATAATATGTCTCTCTCAGCTCGTATTCTGGATATATTTAATTGACACATATTATGCTATCTCCCTGATAATGTCTGTCGACTTCATCGTTAACACTGTTCATCACGTGCATTTTGCATACCGATATTTCATTGGCCAATCACGCTATTTTACCCAGATTTCGCCTAATAGTTTGGATGCAGCTATGGCGGGTGTGGCTAGCCAGGCAGGGTAAGCTTACTCTACCGGACACCTGTTACCATTGTTCGTCGTGTTTTTTGTACACGGGGAGCAGTCCATTTGCTGATTACACTATTTTGTTTGAATATACTATTTTGCCTACAACGTTTTACGGTTTGGATTGTTCGTACTTGGTTTTAATTTTATTTTTATAACTCTCTTTAGATAGAATCAAGATTGTCTTGTCTGAAAGCATCGACTGCTCAAAGGAGCTAAGTCTATAACTCAATATCTTCCAAAATCTTTGACAATTATTTGTCAATTTAAATTAACATTGATGTTGTGATCTTACCGGGAAAAGATGGGTTTCTGATAATCAACATTTAAGTCAAAATATTTTTTAACATTGGTACACACACGAATCGTGTGCCATAATGCGTTTCTACCCCAGTTCTGACAAAGAGACCAGCAGCCCTTTATCATCACCGTTGTTTCCACCAACAAGATACCGCGAGCGATATCTCCGGCACCTGTTTCATCTTTATGTACCAGATTGAGCCTCGCCTTCAATCTCAAATGGGTGCAGGTTCCTGTCATACTCCAGACTGTCCCAACCAGTCTATGGAAAGTCTCAAGCTACTGACTCACATTTTTTACTCTGGATGTGCATTCTGAATATGGGCAATGAGGCTTGCACAAAAATCGCCCGATTTGTTATGAACGTTTCGAAGGTGACATGGAATCCAAATGACCCACTAAGTGTACACCGTGCTGCTTCTCAACCCTTATTCGATGCTCTGAAATAAGGTGAATTCGCAAGTCACAAAAGGAAATGATGTCAAGTCAATCACTTGCAAGGTTTTACCTTCTGGCTGAGTTAAAGTGTGCAAAGTAAATAACATTTTGGAGTTTCCATAACCTTCTTTGCCAATATATTTCTCAGTCCCATCCCTGACTTATTGGTTTCTCCATTTCTGACATATTGGTTTCTGATGTTTAAGATTTCAACGTCAATAACAGGAATTTATCCATAGGGGAAAAAATGTTTTTTTTATAACAATGCGCAGAACATAATAACAAATTAGTCATAACATAATAACAAATTCACGGCAACGCTTGCTGGGTTATCAATTGAATTGTGCTCTTCCTCACAGATTCAAACGAAATCGCTCTTTCCAGTTTCTTTGACCTTGTTTCAGATGAACCAAGATATACACAAATAATTAATTACAATTTAGACAGAAAGCGACTATCCATGGTGTCAAGTCAAGATCCATTTATACCCAAACCAAGATATACAAATTACAATTCTGACAGAAATCGTAACTGTCAGTGGTGTCCAGTCAAGATCCATTTATACCAAGTTGTACGAAATTAATTACTTACACTTGTACAGCATTAAATGAATAAAATATTATATGTAACCCTTGGATAACCAAACAATAGTAAACTTGATTATCGCTTTTTTGGGGGTAGTTTTTATGATGTTATATAATGTCTCTTCCACGCACCAATCTTATGTTACGTGTGTATTACTGTCATTATAACTAACCTCTACTCATTTGGCACCAAAGATCGGGTTCATTTTAAAAGTATGTTAGACATTGTTAAATTAAATTTGTTTTACTTCACGTTTTTTTTCTCAGGGGTTTGACATTTTATATTGGACTACTGTTGAGGCATAAACTTCAATTTAAATTTCTCATTTGGTAGTTGATCGAAGAGCAATTAGTATTTCGTATTATAGCCGGGAGGAATTTACATTCAAGTTCTTTGATTTGAAACTTGTAAGGATCATGGTTTTAGAGCCATGGACGGGATTTGTTAGTCTCGGTACGAGACTTGGATTAAGAATGTTGTCACGACCGATGGTTTCGCCTACTACCTGTGTAGACATAATGTTGTAGCAGTGTCACCTGCCGCTAAATTGGGCTCGTTAAATGCAGTATAAATGATCCAATGTTCTGCGGAATAGGTGATACATGTATATAGTCACATTTGGTGAATATTTAATAGTGTTATTTAAGTCAAAAAGCTGTTGACAGAAGAGCTTAATTTTTCGCCTGATTGCGGCGATTAAAATTTGACAGCGATTTATATATTGATAACATAATAGGCCTACGATGGTGACACACGCAGCGATTTCTGTCATTGCAAGATCTTTTGCTACACGAGCCCGATATTCTGGCATGGTGATGTCAAAAGAGAGTAATCAATTCTTTCATCAGATTTCACGATTCAGCAGTGGAATCAGCCATTTTGAAATCATGTGATATCAATAATTGGCTTATAAAAATGAATCAACAAAAAATATATGCTGGACACGGGCATACAAGCGAATTTGATCGCCGGCGAAAAATATTCGGCCGGAAATATCTACCATGCGATTGAGCGCGCGATTGGTTCGCCAAGCAGAATTGTCGTCGCCGTATTTTTCCCCCACATTAATATTTGGTGACCTTCGAAAATAAGTTAATTATATCTTTTGTCCTGCTTCATTTATCAGACCTAGTATTTCTGATCACAGGGAAGGTAACAAATGTAACTTCACCAGAATCATTCATCAGTACACTGGATGTACTGTCATATAAATTTAGGAAATATCGACACGGGGTGATCCGAACCAATTTCAGACATTCTGGAGTCGATTCTTTACAGTATGTGTCCGGTAACTTGAATAGAAATATATTGTTTCAGTTTAAGCATGTCCGGCAAATTATATGCCCTATGAAAGAAACAAATGGGACTACACATATTCGTGACTATGCTGTGAACAAATGACAACTGTCCTGTAAAGGTAACGCACCTAGACAGGTTTCTGGAGAGGCAGTCCTTGACGTCAATCTGAACGACAGACTCGCCCTACCTGCAGATAAGTGACTCTGACACAGTGAATAGTCATGATATCCATATGACGTTATCTAAACGTCACAGGTCGCGAGGTCAATGCACAACTCTCAGTTTGTAAACAAACAAACGAAAGTAAAATGACTTCGGCGAACAGAAAACCTGCGTTGTATCAGGTTTGTCTGTTCAATAACACGGACACAACCCAAGATTGAATATTAAATCCCCGGATTTAACAGAATAAGCAAGTTTAAACGGATATTTGACATACGCGGGGGCCGCCCTATTGGCACTATTTTGTTTTCGGTCAGGTCTATTTCACATAATATACACATTCTATTCTGCTAATGTTTTTAGCGTGGGGTTTGACTAATAGTTAATTCTTTTCAGTTCTAAACAAAATTTTCAAACTTTAACGCAATTTTAAAAAAAATAGATAAATTCTGGCTGGGATTACTGAGCAAATGACCATTCACTGTGTACGCGCGAGATAAAGTCAGCTACCATTTAATTTTCATCACGTTAGTTACGTACGTCCTTGACGTCTGATCATTAACCGAGTCGGTGCAGAAATTGGGACGTTAAACCTCATTGCATTAATTTCATTAAGCTAGCTATTGCACAGTTTTTTTTAGATACAGGCCTTGAGGTTTGACGGGCGCCCGCAATTTTATACTGGCGAACAATTATTGCGCCAGCAAATTACAGGTTTCAATTTATTAAATTGGCCTTTGACTCTAATAGCTCCCGTTCACTAATATGTCGCGTGTCCGGGAACGGAAGTTATCAGGGGCCTTTCACAGACACTTGAAGGGATTAAAATAAAACTTCTTACTACTCTTTGACTATATATTACAGTAATAACAAGGTGTATCAGCTGACATTTCGTCTGCTTTTATCTCACAATGCTCACTAGTTCTAACACCCCCCGTCGTTTTTATTGCCAAAGAGACTTTATTTGATCATTATACACCTTACAATGTAATTAAATTGGTCATTTTACAGCGTCATTAATTACAAATCAAACTTAAAGCGTGATCATTTGGCTAATTGCATCTTCGACGGACCGGAATTAAGTTTTATTTGTAGCAGTCTGTATCCCCCAGTCACTTTATTAACCTATCCGTTACTCGAAATTTGCCTAGGAACTTGGTGATCCAGACTGCACCTGCGGCGTTGTTTGGTAGGCTCTATCATTTACTGACCAATCAAACATCGGGGAACCCATTTCGTCTTAATTACGGTCAGTTACTTTTATGTGTAAATATTCATAGAATAACAACTATTTCGTTTTCTTAGTTTGGGTTTTATGTTTTACTTTATTTTTCTGTAGACGTTGCCGCTAGGAAATATAAAAATTAAATAAAATTTTTCGGTAACGTACCTGTTCGTCTCGTATTTTCTCTGACTTCTAAACAGGAAAACAAGTTCTATCAATCTTTCAACAGTCGCGTGTGAAATATCCAGATGTTTCGAACAGTGAGACTCCTCATATGAAGTTTTCAATCTTTTCGTTCGCTGGGCTGGATATTTGCGATTCTCGTTGTTTAGATTCGTAACCAAAGATACACCCACTTCCGCAAAAAAATTCGCGCGCTTAGTAAAACATTTCAGGCCCAAAGAAAGACCTGCTATAGGCAGATTTAGCTCTTAACTAATGTATCTTTAAACATTTATAAAACACATCGTGCTATATAGACGAAATTTGAGTCGAAAAAAAAACACATCTAGGCCTACTATTTACGCCTAGGGGCCAGCACTGTCAAGAACGCCATTAGTGATTTCATAGTACATTGTATCCAATTAATTTGCATTCCTCGAAATGTCAAAAACCTTTTACGTCTTTGTTCAACTAGCGAAATCGCTCAAAATGTTTGAATTTGGATTTAGACTGAAAACAAACCTCTTTAACTCAATAACAAAGTTTGAAAATTATTACGTACTAGTTAGCCACACGGTATCTCAAGAAATGATAACATAAAATCAAATGCCAGAATAAGATAAATTTGTGAAATTGGTAATTCCGGGACCCATTTAAAAATGTTATTAAAGAAAAGGAGCCAGATTGCGTGTCAGGGCTCAAAATTCACCAGAGCCATCGAGGCCATAGCTGTCGTAAAACGAGCAATGGCCTTCGATAGCTTAAACATCAAGGCCAAAAATTGCTGTCGTAAATTGCGGAAAAAATCGATTAAAATACTAGAGCCATTGGCCGTAGAATTACCGTAAATGGCACCTATATCGGAAGGCAAAATAAATGGAAAAGTTCAAGTATGATATGCATTTTCCCGTAAAACTTCAATGATCTAATAACCTCCAACGATGAATTTTTTTCTTATGCAGGACTATTCGTAGTTTACTCTCTCCACAGATGCATGTAACGCGTAAGTCTTATTATACAAGACTACGAAAAGCAGACGTTATCCAAGTCTTTAACGATAAAAAATAGGCTGGCGGGTGCCAGGCAGGATACGCCCACATTTTCCAGAGATGGATAGAGAACAAGCAAAACATAAAGTGATTTTTCCTACAATCAAGGGCCATAATTCATGAAGTTACAAATCGTTATGCGCAAATATCAAATGGAACAAAGATCTTTAGGTTATAAACATGCATTTGAAGTTACATCAAAATGGGATTAAAATTGTAACCTCTACAAGGTCCACAACCTTGATATACCATATTTGTTACACTATTCGCGTACAAGCGGTGGCCATTTTGTCTTGCAATTTTGGTCCGACGTTCATAAAATTCGAACTGAACCTTTATTACAGTGTAGCGGTGACATAATCGAAGTTTTTGTTTCAATAGGATAATAAGTGTGACATCAAGAAGGATCACAAGCTAATAAAGGCGATTTTTCGTACAGTCATAATTCAGGAAGTTAAGATCTGATATGCGCAAATATCGACAGGAACCAAAGTCTTCAGGTTATCAACATGCATTTCAAGTTTCATCAAAATCAAATTAAACCTATGACCTCGACAGGTTCCACCACAACCTTGATGTACCATATATTTTTTTTTACACAATTCGCGTACAAGCGACGACCACTTTGTCTGACAATTTTCACGAAATTTGAATTTAACCTCCATTACGGTGTCACGGTGATATAATCAAACGTTCTATTAAATCTGATAATAATTGTGCCCTCAAGAGAGACCTCAAGCTAAAAATGGCGATTTTTCGTATAATCTTCGATCCGATATGCACCAACATCGAAAGAAACCAAGATCTTTGGGGTAAAAACATGCAGCAAGTTAACTTCTTTATGGAAAGGGCCATAGCTTGTTAGAAACACCGATGATGTCATCACACTAAGCCTCTCTTAGGAGATTGGCCAAGCTCCTATAGAACCAACAAGAGAGATGAAGTTGTTTTGTGTCGCTCTCGCATAGGTCATACTTTTTTAACACATATTTTCATCTTAAAGCGAGAGCCTCAACCAGAATGTGAACACTGTCATGTTCCTTTGACAGTGAAGCACATTTTGATTGAGTGCAAGAATCTCAAAGATACACGATTACGGCACTGCACTACCGTTGTCAACCACGTTATCAGCCCAACCGGGTCTGTATAGTAAAGCTCTAGACTTTTTAAAAGAGACAAATTTTTATCGAAAATTTTAATTGTATATATCTTATTTTCACCTTCATATTTTAAATATATATACATAAAGTTTATATTTAGTTTTAATTGATATTTACTGCGATATTTGTTTTTATTTATGTATATATAGATAATGTAATTATTTGTTTCTAGTTTGTCTCATAACATCATCATATGTTTGGCGCAATATGGCCCGGTTGGAGCTCACGTGCCATTAAACAATATTTCATTCATTCATTCATTCGATGATGTTACGTAACAAATAACACATTCCATGAAGAAACCATCACGAGTTTATATTCATTAGATAGGCTTTTACCATACCAAGAAAGAAAAAAAACCCAACCTGGATAGAAAAACTGAAGGATTCTAACGTCAAATTTTCGTATAGTGCCTCGATGTCTCACTGTCTGTATATATGTTGTTGTAAGTCTTCAGACAATGTATATATTTTTAATAAGAAGTTAAGCAACAAAAGGTTTCTCAGCTTATTCTGGTAAGATTGAGTGTACTTTATAACATACTAAAAGTTTACTACAGTAAGACCCCCGGAAAAGTGCCTTTTCAAGATGGCGACAAAAATGGCCACCGAAACGTCTTTAAATGCTTATAACTACTGAATTATCAACTAGGGTTTTTTTTGGGGGGGGGGTAAAGAACACATTAAGATCATTAAAAATGACGTTGGCCTATTATGTCAAAATGGCCGCCAATTTCTCCAAATGACCGCCAGCAAATTTGACGATCTTGATATCTATCCAATACTTTCGGGAGACAGGGAACACATTAAGAGCACTTAGGATATCACCGAGCTGTTGAATCATTATGAAATTGAATTCACGACCTTCAGCTGTCCACTATCATAGAATAAGTTTCAGCGTTCAGTTTTGAGTTTCATTTTCCTCCTCAGTATCTTCCTCTTAAGTGATGTTTAAATTGTCACAAATTTGCTGATCGTCTTCTTCATTACTCCGGAACATCCAATGAAATCATCTACGTCCATTCAAACAAAGCAGTCAAAAGAACATAAAGTGTATAACATTAATCTTTTGAAAGAAATATTAGGAGACGATGTGTGTAACAATTTGCTCTTCGCACATGTCTACTAGGGTGTTTCACTTTTCACTTTTTTGGGAATTTTAAAGGTTTCTACCCGTCACCGAAGTCCACTAGGGGTCAAAGTTCCACTGTAATATTTTCAGAATTTTCCTGCCAAAAACGGCTGGTGGCGGCCATTTTTTCCAAAATTACGACTATTTTTGTGATTTTCGGACGTTTTGAGCTCGATAGATCACTTAGAAGGGTCAGTTATGGCTTGTAATGTGTCTATTTCATGCTTTGCTGGTATGTAGAGTCTATTCCCACTATCTTAAATGAGATTGTCAGAATCCAAGATGGCGGAAATCCAAGATGGCGCCCAAAATCATCTATTTTCTTGACATGAAAAGGCATTTGTCAAAGACTATGTCATTCTGGACATCAATTTAGCCCGGTTAATACATTTTGCAATTATGAAATTCATTATCAGGGCCAAAATGATGCTCAGAAAGACACTGATCTACCTTTTAGTTGAAAATGACAGAAGGTAATGAGTGGAGGTGAAGCTCCGATGGAGTATATTAACCACACTATTAGTCTGACAGAACCATGGTGGAACCTAGGAATTGTTTACAAAGTTATGTGTTATGATTGATTTTATAGTAATTTAGAGTGTCCTCTTTTAGAATGTGCTGGATGAACTTAAGTCACCCTTAAGCTTTTCAGAAATCGAAGGTGGCGTCCGTATATTTTTGGGGTCAAGGAATACACCGAGATCGTTCATTGTGTTGTGAGGTGATTAGATTGTAGTAAAATCCAAAATGCCTGACAATATGGTCCCTAAACTCGTAAGCGGCGGTTGGGGGCGATTATTTCACCAAACCAAACTATATCTAGAGACAAATCATATAAAATGTCTGGATATAGTCCATATGGATTGGCCCTGGAAAGGGGGGCACAAGCTGTGTTTGAATATTTAAAAAAGAAATTATCATTGCAAATAACAAGGTAATATTCAGTTTAATCTTCTAGTCCTCTTTCTGGCTGCTGCCTGTGACCGTACAAACGCAAAATATTGTATATCATAAGCCATCCCAACTGCCGCTAAAAGCACGCGTACTACATGTCAATCTTGCATCGCATCCACATCTAATTAGCCACGTGACAGACTCAGGGGCATGGTAACCGGTTGTAATGTTCTCAATTTAGTGTCCTTGACCCAACAATATAGTTCCTGTGGATTACGATCTATCTTCCAGTCAACGCTACACAATATCTTGGTGATGACATCTTTTTGCGTTATCTACATCATTCTTTGGAGCAAGACTACATGGTTTAGGTGGGGATTATAACGACCGATTTCCGATTTTGTATGCCTATACCCTCCAACGTGTTTCAGGCAGCGATTTGTAAGAGCTCTGTCCATTGTCCATAACAATCTTGTTTCAATGGAATCAACAATCAAGGAAAGAACAACCGTTGACATTGGTTCATCTTCTAAGAAAGTCACAGTACCAAATTGGGCTTCAACGTAATCACAGCTTACTATACATATTGTGTTGGACTGGACCCGCAAGCTTTCCAGTCAGAAGAAGAATGGACAGAATAATGGGGAACCCTCTGAAGTGACAGTGATATCTTGTCTATCGGTGCCGAAGGGGAGATAACGCCAACACCAACTCGTTTACCAGAGAAAAATAATCCCAACCAACCATCATTTAACCTTGCAGATCTGATTACTCTTAAATATCTCACTATTAAGAAGGATGGCTGAGCTGCCCTGTTCGCGACTGGTGAGGATAAGGTGTGGTACAGAATCACCTTAAAGAGAACAGCCGTACATGACCCTCGGTTCCTTAAGCCGGAAGTAAGTTCTTTACCAGAGTCCAAACAACAACCTGAGACCGCCTGGTGTTGACATCGCCCTTGAAGTATCCCAGTTGGAAATAAGGAAGGAGACATTAGCTGACTTACTGGGAGTATCCCCTGAATAACTAGACCGAATAATGGTGTGGAGCAAATCTTTTGCCCCCATATGTAAGCCGAAGACCACAGTCTCTCTTTAAGATGTCAGACATCCTGTATCGTTACCTACAAAACTAAGTTCTATCCTAGGTAATCCGATCAAGAGAAAACCTTAGCACCAATCCCTGTTCAGAGAGAACGCCAGCAGAGGCAGCAGCAGACACGATTGGAAGGACGGTCGGGTTCCAGTAGCAATTGGACGAAAGAATTGTGGTATTGCCCCCGGATACTGGTAGAAAATAGAGCCGGGGAATCATCTACTTCAGCTGGAATATTCGGCCATGAAGAAGGGTGTCGGTCTAGGACACCGGTAATAACCCGCCACTACCTACTAGACAAGTATAACATGCTGACAGCTGACAATACCGGGTACCTTTATACCACCACCAGGGAAGAACATCCAGTACAATCTACAGCTACCGGGCTCTACATGACGTAGCTCTGTCCAGAGTAACCGGATCTTCGGCAATAATGCTAGGTAACATCAAGAGCCATAACTTCTTATGACCCTTAATTGTCACAAATAACAAGATGTTGAGGTGAATATTATGAAGTGAAAACATACTTTTTTGATTAGGAGATCAACAGTTTTTGTTCTGTTTTCGATATATTTCTTCGAAACAATAATAGACTTCATGACGCAAGCAAAGAAGTATTTGGAGTTTCTATGTTTCAGGAAATAAACAATTTGATGGTGCTGTTTGATTTGTTATTTTTTTAGGTTAACGCAGTTTCTCTGGGGTGTTTTGGGGAACTATACCGTGGTTGACTTATTTCGTCTAATTAGTAAAATAATACAAAATAATATATACCTGATCAGACATAATAATTGTGTAGCAATAATATTTTCTGTGAGCTGATAGTGGACAAACTCCAATCAACTTCAATCAGTTAGGAAGTAATTGAAAGCTGACTATATCTAACTGGATGTGGACACTACGGTTCACAGCGGAAGTGGGCGTGGCCTGCCTATGCGTTTGTTCGGTCAAATCGATCGTCATGTTAGTTTCAAGAAATTGAAAAATAAGTATGGCGGTTGTATTGGGCGTTAACATTTTTAAAAATTTGATTATTTCTGTAGTTTTATAATCGGAGTTTAGCTTAAAGGTGTATGGAAATTATATTTCAAATCTCGGAATCGAAACAACACGTATTTGGTGGTTTAGTTTTAAAGTTAATAAAACCTTTTTAAATCGACAATAATTTATGGCCTTATAAGTTATAGACCAATTCTTAAACTATCACAATTGTCGTCTTTTATTTCATTCCTGGGCGTGCTATGCTTTATATGCATGTTTTTAAAATATGAATTATGTTTTATAAACTCCCGGAACACACACACACGCCTAACATATGATTGTATGTGATAATTCTCAGTAGTTTTGTTACCGAAAATACTATAAAACTACGAAATTCAAGAGATTTGGTTTATCGTTATAGATATCGTGACGTCGAATGATGCTGTTTTGGATTCTCAAGTCCAGAAAATGCAAAAGGCTCTTGTAACAAACCTTAACAGGGGGTCGAATTTCGATAACAAACTGAAAGTCGCTGGTGGAATGATGTGCATCGAGACACGCTCGAAGTAAGATTTTGTGTCGAGTAATGGACGATTTTACTAATCTCGGCGATCAAGAAAAACGAAGTAAATAGAAATGGGAACGATGTTCAAAAGCAGTAAAAAAAAATGTCACGAAATTGTGAAAAATATCCTGGCCACAGTTACTTTCGCCAGACCTAAGAAAAGAACTAAAGAAGAAAAAATGATGAAAATTTTGAGACTTGTGTAAAAGATACGGGAGGAGACCGTCCAACGATCTGGTATAAGAATTCTGAACGGAGTAAACGAGAAACAGTTGATATCACTGAAATAAAGTTCCTAAGGATGACATGTGTGCCTGTTTCCCGTCAGAAAGCGAGTAAAATCAGTAGATGGACATTCCAAATCTGTAACTTTCAAGCACTGAAATAAAGTTTCTTAGGATGACATGTGTGCCTGATATTCGTCAGAAAGCCAGTAAAATCAGTAAATGGAAATTCCAAATATGTAACCTTCAAGCTGAGGGAATTGACGCACACCATTAATATTTCACATCTTCGGACAAAACGCAAGCATCGGTCGCATTTTTTGTTTTGTTTTTTTTGTAAATCATTTTAGTGAAGCCTGTACCACAACAGGCCCGGGACTGTACAGCACAATGGACGCTTACGACCGGCTCCCGGATCCATTCACTTGATTTGATAATTGTTTAGTGTTTGCAATGTCTATTTTCTGTCTTGTCCGCAGGTTTATCTTGTATATTTTTTTTGTTTGTTTTTCGTGTAGTGCAGTCCTCCTGTATTTACTATTAGCCACCCATGAGTACTGCGGGGACACTACACAAAAAATGAATGGAATGGGGTTTAACGTCCTACTATTATGCACCTAACCTGGGTTAATGGTAGGAGGGCATACGCCATACAGTGTGGTATGAGGGAACTTTTTGCCCGGGCAGCGGGGCTAGTGCCTACTCTTATTTCGAATTCCAACTGCCAAGGGAGCTTTTACGCGCACTCCAATGTGTACACGGGACCTCGGTTTTTCGTCCCATCCGAACGACTAGGATGCTGTCCTTGTCAGGCCCCCCTTCTTCATCACTGACAAGGGGAAATCACGCCGGAAAATCGAAATGAACACCCAACCTCCAGGCTAGCAAAACAGCGCCTTATCCTCTAAGAAGCCACCGTGATCCCCCACTACATAAAGCCTCAGATTGTTTTTCCCGGGCATTGATTTTCGTACAATCCTCTTGGGGGATTTGACCAGGCATTATTTGGCAGGACGGAGGACGGGTGGGTGTACAGCTAACTTTTTTCTACTTGGCTTCGGGATATGTTTATACTAGAATGGGGTAGTTCTCTACTGCTTACTGGAACACACCTCGCATCAAATGCAGTCATTTGATTTACGTCTCTTAGGCATCTTGAAACAAATGTCGAAACAGTTCGTGCGCCAATTTCAATAAGATCATATTGGCCAAGTCGTAACAAAACAGCTCTTTGCACAAACTATCAAGGAAACATGGGTCATGGCTACTACTTGAGAACGCTGTAAAGGGGTTTAGGGGTGCGGGCCTTTTGCCTATGGATCCGGCAATGGTTTTGAAAACTTCAAAAATGGACCCCAGTAAGATATAAGGCAAAATATTCAGCAACCTATTCCGCCATTCTTCTCTACTGGGCGGTCATCACCATTCAGTTGACGATGATTCAGAAGATGACTAACCCGAGGTCAATCAAAATATGTGTTTTATTTGTGATCTTCCATACGTAGAGGAAGAAACTAGTTTGTGGATAGGATGCATCAAAGTCCACGATGGTTTCATCGTAGGTGTGTACAAATCATAGATTTAATGGGCTTCGACGAGGAGGAGATCGAAAATTATACTTCGAGTATGATTACTATGACTAATTTACTAACTTTCTGGCAGCATGGTTAAATATTTTGTATTGGTAGTGATCTGTATTAATGTTATACAATAAAAATAAAATAAAACCAAGTACGAACAATCCAAACCATTAGACAAAATTCGAAGTCCTAAAAACGGTGTAGGCAAAAATGTGTAAAAACGCATTATTCTAGATGAAATTGACTTGTTAAGAAGATTCTAATTGTTTTAAATTTTGTTACTTCGTAAAAAAACCATCATTAAAATCTACATACTTTATTGTACAGTTACATTTGTTCAATAAAATTACGGAATTAACTTACAGTGGAAATAAAATAAGGAGCGTATCGTTGTGTCGCTATCCCTTTATGTACAGGGACTAACCTTAACGGCGGCATAACGGGTACCTCCTAAATAAAACATTTAGAGTGCGAGTGCGACAACTTAATTTAAAAAAAAAAAAAGTAAAAGTGTCCGGAATTATCCGAAATATTGTCCTAATGCAACCGAACAATACCCGAATGCGCGTGTGTAGTTCAACTTCATTCGGCAAATGATAAGTTCCACAAGGGATTTGTGACTTTACGATTCAGTTTTTAACTTAGGTACACATGTATATAACCATTCGTCTCGTTATAGCTGCCTATACATACAATTGCAGTTTTGAAAAAGTTTAAAAGAATATACCTGAAGGAACTCCCCCTTATATTGCCACAGACTTCATTGTTCGTCTAAATAATTTTCTATTAAACCTGCCGTTAGAAGCTAGAGCCAGAGCATCATCTTTTCCAGCCAGGGGGCCATCCATAAAGTACGTACGCTCAAAATGGGTAAAATTCAGACCCCCCCCCCCCTGTTCGCCCGTACGCAATCCCGGGAAAACAATCGTATAAATCAGGAGTCAGATATATAATTAAAGGGATTTTAACTAGTGTTTAACCCTTGGACCGGGAATCGCAAGTAAAAGCCATCTCGCGATGTGTTTGCGCATGTCAAAGTGCGTTGAATTCTGGGCCAGGTCGAAGGTCTGCCGTTTGGATCCACAGGTCGTCTTTTGTACTAATCAGATAGAGCATGACAAAGCGCTGACAAGGCAGCCGGAGACGAAGCAGAAGATGCCCCCATCTCCAAAATTTCGCCAAACGAAGTTGGATTCATTCGTCTGAGCCAGCGAATACCGTTGTTAAAACATCTATACTGATACATATACAATGACTATATAACAATAATATCAGAAAAGCAGCACGCGTCGAACGTACGTGAGGGAAGTGCGCACGTCCCGAAATTAGAGTTAAAAATAAAAAAAATCAAGCGTACGTACGTTTTGCCAATGACGCGTCGAACGTACGCGAGGGAAGTGCGCACGTCCCGAAATTAGAGTTAAAAATAAAAAAAATCAAGCGTACGCACGTCCCCCTCCCCCCTGTACGCTTTTGGCGTGCCCCCCCCCCCCTTCAAGCGTACGTACTTTATGGATGGCCCCCAGCCATCTCCTCCAAAAGCTGATGCAACAAGTATCACTTTTGGAGACAACAGACCCTAAATATGACCATGGACCATGGGAAGAAAATAATAAATAATTTTTATACGTCTAAAATATATTTCAAAATCAATATCCAATTAACTTTAAATTTAAACTTGAGATTTAGGACCCTGTTCTTGCTTTTCATTTTACTGTCAAAGTTATACGACTCTCAATCACTTTGAAAATTCTTGTGGTCGCTCGAGAGGCTATAGAATACAATTATCTGACGCCTTGTGTTTTTGAATGAGGTCCGATGACTCAAAAAAAAACAATTCAGCATCATATTATACGTATATATATATATATATATAAGAAATGAATTAGGGAGAACTAGAAGACAATGAAAAAATAATGGTTTCAGCTAATTGCTTAATTAAAGCGAGAATTTCATTTTTTCCAAGAAAGTCAAAACATAATTATTTCTATCAAATAAAACCAAGTACGAACAATCCAAACCATTAGACAAAATTCGAAGTCCTAAAAAACGGTATAGGCAAAATAGTGTAATCTGGCAAAATAGTGTAATCAGCATATGGACTGTTCACCGTGTACAAAATACTTTTGCTCAATAGGTTATCAACTCACTAATATATGACCATAGGCATTATTTCCCACCCTCAAAACTCATTGGCACAGGAAATAATAACTCAATTACCTCCCTTGTTTCTCATTGCGTCCATGCATTAGCCATCTCCAAACGTTGGAATTTGAAAATGAAAATTATATTTTTGCAAATTTCTCAGTTGGCAATAGTGTATTATAGGATTATTCTTCAACAAGGTAGGACTGTTTATTGCTACCGTCTATTTTAATCCTTTAATACCCAGCGTATCAGATATGCACACCTACATGATATACATATTATTATAATCCCTATGAAATATTTTTATTATTTACTGCTATAACATGAATTATCACTTATTCCCCGTTAAATTAAATCGGTTACCGGGTGCAGCTGTACGAATTCAAGGACCCTGGCCTCAAGTGCCTGGGACGAACTCTACACTTTCTGAAATGTCAATAAAAGCTCTGGAATGATTTCAAATTAAAAAAATAAACAGTAAGTAAATCTATTTTTTTTTATATGCTATTTGTTGTCAGAAAAATATATTTTTACTAGTCTAATTCAAATATAAAAATAATTAATACTTTTTCTGAAAATCAATGTCGAAATTTAGTGTATCATATATGATACAATGGGCCGGAGGCATATTTTATTGATATATAGAAATTATTGCAGTGTTCTTATTATGTGTTAAAAGAGTGCCAGAAATGTCTTGAAATTCAGCCACTTGTGTATTTAGTATATCAATTATATGTGTGTATTACAAAGCTCTGAATTGTGTACAATCCCCGCCGCTTTCAACCCCCACCCGAACAGGACGAAATTATGAAACATCGTCTAGTCGTTTGGATGTTACGACAAAACAAGGCTAGCGTGGCTCAATTGTGCAGAACGGAAGGCCTTTCAAGGACGAATGTCTAGTCGTTCGGATTGTACGAAAAACCGAGGTCACTATGGTTCCCGTTGTCAGTGGTGAAGGACTGAATGACTGGCAAGGTTCTGTGTCTAGTCGTTTGGATGGGACGAAAAACTCCGATCCCCTTGTCCGTGGTGCAGGGGTTAGTGTCTAGTCGTTCGGATGGTACGGAAAACCGAGGTAACTGTGGTGATGGATGGAATGCCTAGCAGGGATCTGTGTCTAGTCGTTTTGATGGGACGAATACCGAGGTCCCTGTTGTCTTCCCTTGTCCGTGGTTCTGAACCGAAGGCCCGACAATTAACTTTGCGTGCAGTTGTTTGGTCAGGACGAACAACTGTAATCCTGCGGGCATATTTGCGTGCACGAAACATAACCCTTTGCATTTGGAATATTATGCACCCACCCCACCCTCGAACCATGCTAAAGCTTAAAATTTTGTCTTCACTACCTACATTGTAAAACTTGTTTGATTTCAATTGAGTTAGCCCCGGTTTTATACAGTGAAGGATTTTCTTGAAGAATTAAATGCAGACAACAGTGATGTCGGTGATCAGTCAGATGAATCCGAAGATGAAGATTTTCAAATAGGCCTACATGACTGCCAAGCTCAAGCGAATGAGACTGATGATGATAGTTCAGACAGCGAACCGGATGGAGATCCAATAGCATTGACAATAAATGACCGATATCAATGGAGAAAAGTTGATTTATAGCCCCCGGAAACAACATTTCTTCAAGTTCCTGATGAGAGCCTTAAGCCCACTCCACAAATGAACAAAACTCCATATTCGTATTTCAAAGACTACGTCACTGACAGCAAGTTAGACTCTTTAACCTTTCAAACTTACCTATATAGTGCACAGACAAATTTAGTTTCTGTCAACACATCTAAAACCGAAATAGAGCAATTTCTGGGGATTTATCTATACATGGGTTTAGTTCAGATGGGCAACATTCGGTGTTATTGGCAACAAAAATTTCGCTATGCTCCTATTGCAGATGTTATGTCCCGTTCTAGGTTTCAATCTCTAATGACAAATTTACATTTCGTAGATAATAATAGTGTCACTGATAACGAGAAACAAGCTGACAAACTTTGGAAATTGCGGCCATGGATTCGAAAACTGAAAGACAACTTCCTGAAAAACACGCCTGAAGAATGTCATTCAGTGGACGAAATTATGGTCCCCTTTAAAGGTCGCTCGAATATGGAACAGTACATGCCAGGGAAGCCACATAAGTGGGGCTTTAAGATATGGGGCAGAAGCGGTGTGTCTGGTTTTTATATGATTTTGATATATACACCAGGGCAGATAACCTGGCACTAATACCCCTGGACCATCATTATTTGGAATGGGAGGGGAGGTAGTCTTGAGTCTAACAAAATCACTTCCAAATTGACGTAATTTTAAAATATTTTCAGACAATTTTTTCACTGGATTACCTCTTTTAGAGCAATTAAAGGCAAATGCCTTTCTGTATGTGGGCACAAAAGAGCAAACAGAATGAAAAATTGCACACTGCACACCGAAAAAAAACCTAAAGACAACAGGGAGGGGGTCTACTGACTATAGAGTTGACACTGTTAAGGGTGTTATCGCTGTACGCTGGTACGATAATAAAGCTGTAATCTTGTTTCCAATTATGTCGGGATAAAACCAAAAAGTGTTGTTCAGCGGTATGACAGGTCAAATAAAACTCATATTGACGTAACAAGACCCCATATAGTTGAGGTTTATAATAAATTTATGGGAGGTATTGATAAACTTGATATGCTTTGTGCCTGGTATAAACCATGCCGCCGTGCTCGTCGTTGGTATTTATATATATGGTTGCATACTATAATAATATCTGTCGCTAATGCATGGCTCACATATAGGAGAGATCAAAAAACACTCTATGGTGAGACAAAAACAATGGGCTTAAGGGAATTTCAAGGCGATATAGCCGAGGCCCTGGTGTCTGCAGGAAAGAGAATTCGTGGGCGCCCACCAGTTGATCCGCTACCCGAGTTAAAACGTCGTAGACAACACAACCCACTTCCTTGCAAAGACGCAAGAAGGGATGGTTTAGATCATTGGCCAGTATGGGAGTCATCACGTCTCAGATGTGTTTTATGCAAGGGTTCGTCCATGTTCTCCTATATAAGATGTTCTAAATGTCAAGTTACCCTTTGTCTAAACAAAGACAGAAACTGTTTCAGAAAGTTTCATTGTTAACCTGTTTTAGACCACAACCACTGAAATAATTTTTTGGGTCAAAATTTGACTTTTTGTTGTGATTTTCTTGTAATTTTGATTTTGATGTTATGCATTTGTTTTAAAATGATCAAATATTGAAATGAAATGAAAGACAATAAGATAATTTTTTTTGTTAAATTCAAATAAACATTGTTATAATACGAAATTTTAAATTGGTTTCGATTTTTTTTTGTGATTAGCCCACTGTATCATATATGATACACATTGATTCAAGGTCGTCCGATCCTAAATTTTACCCTGGAATATTTTTTACAGCATGTAAACCTTTAATAATCCAAAGTATCATAATTTTCCAAAACTCGGTTCATGGTGTGGGCATTACAGGGTTAAGGAATTATTTTAATACATTTTTTTTTATAAACAATATTTTATTCATAGAAAAGGATTGAGGAACATTTAAAAACAATAGTTTAAAATTGGAACTTGAATGGCTTGTAATCGTTGTTCAGCTGTTGTATGTTTCGATACCGACAAGAAAAAAAATATGCGACGAATTAGCTTCTGTGGGCGTATGTTTTGTTGTCTGGCAACCGAACTTTTATTTTACTCATGAATGTAGAATCAAAATGAAACCTTTCTAATCATTAGTTGATATATAATGCGCGTGCTGTGTGATTTTTGGTCTTTTCCATTGTCACCCCCCCCCCCAAGCCTATCGAGTGTTTTTGATCTTTCTATATATGGCGACGTTAGCAAATTATTTATACCTATCTACATATCAATCATGATGTGATCTTTTATCTTTTCTAGGCCTGAATATCAACTGTGCCGTTGTAGGCATGTCCTATGTACTACCCACAACGGTTAAGAAGACAGTGCTTCTCCATCGATACCTGCTAGACTTTTGCGTTGCAAATGCTACAACCGAAGATGTTCGAGTGGCGGTGGAAGACAAGCGTCAGCCTTATATACAAATATTCGGAACCTGCACTGAGAGACAGAAGATGGTAATGTATGCCGACCAAGTCCCAGCAACACAATGCTCGTGCATTGGTAGAGCTGTGTACGCAATGCTATTATATTATTTTATATTGGACGTTGAATATGTCCAAACACCACTGTACGCTCTGTAGATCGCGTGTTTGGGGTTAACGGTTAAGACGCCCCACACATGAGT
This sequence comes from Patella pellucida, assembly GCA_917208275.1. NCBI lineage: Eukaryota > Metazoa > Mollusca > Gastropoda > Patellidae > Patella > Patella pellucida. The sequence goes on from OU795036.1 coordinate 78,392,132, forward strand.
TTTGGAACTACTAAAAAGAATAGGTGCGTAAGAAATTGTGTACAATATTATTTATAACTGGCGAATGTAGATGGTCTTTTAAACCGAAGGAGAAGATTAATCTGAATGCAATTTATTCAACTGTTTAGTATTTTTAATGAAGTGTCTCGTAAGTCGATATGGGCTTGTGATTTCATGTATATTGTGTGTGACAAACAAAAATTACTATTACGTATATTGTTGACACTATAGATGTCACAATTTTAATACGATTTTGATTAAATTTGTATGTTTATATACAAGAGATCTTGGATTTGGTCAATCACTTAACTCATAGATGGGCGCAAATATCGAAAGGAACCAAGATCTTTGCGTTATAAACATGCATATCAAGTTTCATTCCAATCGGTTCAAAATTGTGTTCCCTACATTGTCCACAAGCTTAAAACGTGATTTTTGGTACAATCAGGGGCCATAAACCATAAAGTTACGGTCCGAGATATTATTTAAGACTAGTAATGATTTGCCTATTTTTCATGATGGCGAATGTAGTGCGAGTTATAAATAGACAATTTTTCCCTAAATAAGGGGTCAAATTTGCAATTTTATAGCAGTTTTGGGTAATACTGGTGATATTACAGCGGAAGGATGGGGGCGTAAAATGTCTTTCTGCGGAGCAATGAAATGTATCGGGAGTGAGATTTGAACCCAAGTCAACTTTGAATCCCTGTGGCAAAAAATCTAAACGATCAACTGCCCACAAGTTTATGGTGAGGAGATTGCCAGATTGAAACCAACGAAATGTTGATGTTACAGCCATTTAACATTGAAGTTAATGGGCAAATAATTACTAGTCTGAGACCATATGCCAATATCGAAAGCAACCGAGATCTTTTGGTGATTATCCCACCATTTTAAGTTTCATTGAAATAGGATAAAAATTGTGACGTGTAAAATGTTCACAAACAATAATCGACGGACAGGGGCGACGGCAATATAAGTTTACATGAAAATGTGGGCGTATAAAAATGAGCATTTCGCTTCTTTTTCAAATCTACCACCCAAATAATCAACAAAAATAGAATTGGTTATGTTTGTAAACTCTTGACACAAATCCGGTCTCTACTGGGCTATTAATCGCCCGGCGTTCTAAAATGGAGTGTTTGTGTCTCAGCTAATTCGTTACGCGAGAGCTTGTTCCTTTTACTCTGATTTTTTGAGTAGATCGAGGCATTTGTCATCTAAGCTTCAACTACAAGGATACTTACGCACAAAACTTATTAAAACCTTTAAAAAGTTTTATGGCTGTCATATTGATTTGATTGGTAATTATAACGTGTCTCTCTCGGCTGTTATTCTAGATATATTTAATTGACAAGTATACTTTTACTATATCCCTGATAATGTCTACTACATCGTTATAACACTTCATCGCGTGCATTTTGCATGCCGTCATTGGCCGATCACGCTATTTTACCGAAATTTCGCCTAATGGTTTGGATGCAGCTATGGCGGGTGTTGCGCCAGGCAGGGTAAGCTTACTCTTCCGGACACCTGTTACCACTGCTTGTCGTGTATTTTTGTACACAATAGTCCATTTGCTGATTACACTATTTTGCTTGAATACATTATTTTGCCTATAACGTTTTTAGGACTTCGAATTCTGTCTTATGGTTTGGATTGTTCGTACTTGGTTTTTATTTCATTTGAAAAACGGCACCCACGTGGAATGGACTAAAACTGAGAAAATTAGTCCGGCAATGGGCTATTAATCGCCATATATAAAATAATTTCCCCGGAATACAGTACCAATGAAGAAGGGGCTTACAATCGGAAATTCAGTTATCAAATGCAATCTAGATAGTCTATAAATTAGCAATTATTTTTTTGTGGATGGCGAAGGAAAATATCGGTATTAAGACATTTTGTTGTTTATATTTAATGATTTAATGACTCGAAAAAACACCCGAGCAAAATATTTAATAGTGGCAGCCATACCAATCCATAAACTTCTAGTATATTGACTGTATACATAATTTACTACCATATTCACCAACCTTATTCCTGACCCATCGTTTTGTGGTGGCAAACGATGAAAAGTATCACAGGTAGTCAAGATATAGAGCTGACAAAATCATTAACATTGGTCTTAGGTCTTGAAAGATAAACCAAGACTGTGATAATATCCTTCCAGCAAAAGATTCCAATCTTATTCGCAGCACATCTAGTGCAAAGTATCACCTAGCTACAATTAAATGTATTGTTAAACGTGTTTAACGCTACAATTTCATATAGGTTCAAATACACAATTGTCAACACATATCATTACAGTATGTAATGAATGAAATAAGTAATTATATCACAGATAGTGATGACTTGACCACTAAAATAGTTCACGTACAGATTTTCTTTGTGGTAATGCGTTCTACATTTTCAAAGCAATGTTTCTTATAATGTGAAAGCCGCCAAGACACCGGCCAGTTAAAATATCGCCATGCTACTACGCTCGACCAACTGGGAAGTAATTCACAATTAAGTAGCAAGCGAGCTACAAAAAGATCTTTATTTGCAAAGGTTATCGTTAAAGCTTAACAAGACCATTCAAGAGGTATTGGAGGAGGAATATTTAGTTATAAAATTATTTATCAAAAATTAATTCATTAAACCCCATTTTATGATTTATTCATCCTTTTTTGTTTATTTTTTTCACGAAAAATTCGTACCTCATCTAAGACTAATGGTATCATAATATTTTTCAAATCTGGTTGGGAAGACACGCATTACATTCTATTTTGAACAGCATATTCAATAATCAACTTTTAATCCCGTTTGAGCAAAAAAAAAAAAAAAAAAAAAAAAAAAAATACGTATCTTCCGCAACACGGTCTATTATTGTTTCGGCATTTTTTCCCACGCTAAAGTCATTAGCATACGATTATGGTCATGAAACCCATATATGGAAAGTGACGTATAATCACGTGAGATGGAGTGCGCATGCTGTTTCTGACTGGGTCGACATTTTAAGTTCAGTAGGCGAAAGGCGAAAATTTTCGCGTAGAAGTAGGGTTTCAGCAAATCATATAATTATGTGGGAAGGCTTCACCTTTATTTCAATGGGAATTGGTCTATCTTTATGATGTGCAGTTCAGTTTATCTGTCAATTAAGTGAGCTGTAGACCAGTAACCTTTTGCAGTCATTTGACTAAAAAAAAAATACGCACTCCGTAGGACATCAGTAGTTGAACCATTTCTTAGTATCACCATGCAGTAGCAACTTTGACCTAGGGTTTTTACAGATAAACTAAGCGTGTGAGCTTCATCTTGATTCTCGAAGCTAGGTATTCAAACCTTATTAGCAACTAGCATCCTTATGCTATTATATTTTTTAAAGAAAGTTTAGACTACTAAACACAATCGACACGACCAAGCTTGCAGGTGAGGTTGTCTGCAAACGAATTATTGAAAGAAATATTGATCATAAGTACGTGTCGGGTAGACGTTCAACTCAATATCTGTCTCGCTCGAACTTTAATATTTGGATGAGGCTTGGGTCATCAAATCAAAGGGCCTGGTTTCGACTCCCAAGCTTGCAAATTATAAGGTTGTCTGCAAGCGATTTATATTGAAAGAAAGCTTTATGTGTCAAGTGATCGTTAAAACCTGTTTCTCTCTCGCTCTAACTTTAATATTTGGCATTTGAAAAACATATCTGATTGGAAGCATCGACTTTGCAAGCTATCGAAAATAAAATAAAAGAGAAAGAACATTATAGCCATCTTGAAATGTTTGCCGTCTGAAGAGCTGGACTAATATACATTACATTTTACATTAATCTAAGTGTCTATAGAATCCACAGTTAGTACAGTTTCAAGTATCAGCCTCAGACCTCAGTGGACAATAGTGTCTCTGTAATAATATATGTTGGAGTAAGATAGAAACGGGTTGCTTGTAAGAAGAAGTATTCGTCTTGCTGATCTTTCAAAATAACATCTACTCTGTGCTAAATTAGTACAGCTACTATTGATTCAGGGTTATCAAAGATAAGCTTAATTTCTTCGGGGCTCATTTTAAAAGAATTCCCTATTAGTCATCAATAGTGTTATTTCAAAATAAATATGTATAGTTTACAAATCTATTATATCGAGGGTTGACACAGTGCCCTTTTATTCTGTCAATTTTTTTATGTCTAGCCATGTACTTGTGCCTTCGGCCTGACGTACCAAGACCAGGAGCCGGTTTCACGAAATTTTAACTAAGATAAAATCAAAATTTTAGTAATTTGATTTGATAACATTAGATTGATTTTAGTGGTCAGCCAAAAAAATGGAAGTATCTACTAAAATTTGGATTTCGAGAAACCAGGCCCAGGCTATCAGATCTAGGGGAGAAAAGACCGAGCCTGTTCAACAGGAATAGTATAGCTAAACTAACCTCTGCGTTTGGCAAATGCAAACAACACACTACAGCAGGAATTCTCAACCAGTGTACCGCGGAGTCTTCCGGGGTGTGCCGAGAAATTTTGTACGACACTAAGAAAACGCGAAAGACCACATGATCCCAAATGATTAGTCACTTGTATATACTGGTAAGTTCATTGTTGTTTTTCTTTATTAAAATGGGTTAGTCCGTCTGTCCGTCACATTTTTGGGACACAATAACCCCCTTCCCAATGAGCTAGAATGTTAACTTGGTAAAGGTGTTTATTGGGTCAATGCCTTGATGGAGTTCGAAGATAGGCATTTTATGCTCAGAGATAAGCAATTTGATTGGCTGATGCATTTGGACACGATAACTTTAGTTCTAAATAAGTGAGAGTGATGAAACTTGGTGTATAGTTTCATTACATCAATACCTTGACTAAATTCGACAATGAGCATTTTCTGCTCAGGGTAAGCAAAGCGATAAGCAATTTGATTTGCCGAGACTTTGGAACGCAATAACCCATCTTCTAATTTGAGCTAGAATGTTCAAACTTAGTAGGTGTTTATTAGGTTAAGTACATGCCTTGATGGAGTTCGAAGATGAGAATTTTCTGCTTAGGGTAAGCGGTGATAAACAATTTGATTGGTTGACGCTTTGGGACACAATAAATGAAATGGGGCTTAACGTCCAACTGTTATGCACCTAACCTGGGCTAATGGAAAAAAGGATTTGGGACACAATAACTTAAGATCTAATTAAGTGAGAGTGTGAATACCTTGATGGAGTTCGAAGATGAATATTTTCTGCTCTAGGTAAGCAGAGCAATAAGAACTTTGATTGGTTGAGACTTTTGAACACAATAACTGTCCTTCTTATTTAGGTAGGGTGTTCAAACTGATAGAGAGTGATAAAACTTTGTGTATAGTTTGATTGCTCGATGCCTTTGAAAAAAATAAATGTGCGATTAATTAATATGTGTCATCTATTTATTTTGGAATTTCGGCGGGGGACTCAAGCCTCACTGTTGGCTTGTTATACCGCGCCGAACGGAGTTAGGGAGGGATATTGAAACGGGGTTCGCCCACCCGTCCGATTTCGTTTCCGGAGCATATCTCATAAACCCTTAAAGATATCTTTCTATTACAGTAGTTGCGCCTTTTGCTATTTAGGAATTTCTAGGATTTATATCTTTTGTGTTGCTTTGGAAACAAATTTGACTTAGTTTTTGGTGTACAATTTTGTTTCCGGAGCATATCTCATAAACCGTTCACGATATCTTTCCGAAACTTTGCACACACATCAACCTATAACACAGTTGTTGTGTCTTTTGCTATTTAGGAATTTCTGGAATCTATATTTTTTGTGTTTCCATGGAAACAAATTTGACTTAGTTTTTGGTGTACAATTTTGTTTGCGGGTCATATCTCAAAAATCTTTCTAGATATCTCTTTGGCACTGATTTTGAATTCATTAGATTTGATGTGTTACCATGGAAACTGATCAAGATACCTTTAAAATAATTTTACATTCATCAGCCCATCATTTTATTTTCTGAAATCCAGTCTTCCGTTCTGATTTTGTTTCTGGAGCATATTTTATTATCTGTTTAATAAATCTTTTTGAAACTTTGTACAATATTATATATAATGTTTTATTTTCTGGTTTATAAGTTCATTGTTTAACATACAGCATCTGATTGGGGTAGGAAAAGGTTGTTTTGCAAACCTTACAGGGAGTAGCGAACCAACCTTACAGGGAGTAGCGAACCTGTCTTGCCGAACTACTATGATCAGAGTATCGGAATATGAGCTTTGTCTAAAGATTTAGACTCTGACCGCAACTGACTGTGCAACCCCGGCATGCTCTGCTAAACAGGGCAAAACTGATCTGATACATTTTTATATTGATTACCAATAGCATAACAAGTTATTTTTTCCAAACATGGCCAAGGGCGCGATATGTTGTGTAGTACTCTCCGACTACACGTCTCTGTTTTTGGCCTGATCGTCTAATGGTGGAGTTGGTTGGTTCTAGACTGGCTGTTACGTCTCACTTCTTATAATTATATGACTTCATTGTTGTGTTTTAATATATATGATATCAACAACAGGAACAACAAATACCACATTTCGGTTTTACATTTTATATTAAGCACTGCTACATTTTGGTTACATGGTTACAGGCATTATAATAAACTAATCTAACGAAACGCGCAAACCCAGTTCCTTGTATACCCCTAGGTTTCCGCTCTTAATTATTTAATTGGTCAAATAGCCCATCACGTATTGTTAGACCTAAGACGTTTAACATTCCTTGCATACCAATACCACATTTGGTCTGGAACAACATTCTATTAATACGGCATATGATAAATGTGTTAATTAACCCTTAGTTCAATTCATGAATCATTTGAGAACCGACTCCTCTTCTGATTTCCTAAACATGTTTCATAACTAATTTAATTTGTGTTTCAAATAAACTAAAACATAGATAAGGTTTTGACAATAGAGAATAATTTGTAAAGATAACAATATTGGTTCAGCCGCCATAATTCGCCATTCCATTTCTATGAATTTGAAAACAATATCGAAATGACAATATTGTTACAGTTGATGACTAGTAATCTTGTTTAGTTTGTGTCATTCGATGTGTCTATGACTTGTCTGTGTCTACGGTTGGATGCCGTCTATGAATTGCCATTTTTTTATTATGCAAAATTCAAATATTTTTCATATAATATTTAGCCAGGTGTGCCCCTATTTTTTCGCCTGTTCCAAAACGTTGAGAACCACTGCACTAACAATGAGCACACAAAACCAATTTTAGTAGAGGCTTGGAAAATTGTTTTATCAATTGGACATCCACGTAGTTGTTAGGGTTTTTGTTGTCTCTACACAGACCACAAGTAGACACAACCTCGGAAATTTAAGTGAGAATATATCAGAATGACGTTTTAGATTGTGACTTCTCGTCACGTCGATCACCGCAAACTTAAGACATTTGAAGGTCGCCTTACCAGTTTGGTGAATACACCACGGCAACGGAACGCCCGCCCAAAAGCATCTAATTCTGAAAACTAATGAAGGTTTCATATTCAGTCCTGGGATAACTCGGATTTCCACGTCTCATGACAGTAATAATAAAATAAAAACCAAGTACGAATAATCCAAACCGTAAGATGGAATTAGAAGTCCTAAAAAACGTTATAGGCAAAATAGTATATTCAAGCAAAATAGTGGACTGCTCCCCGTGTACAAAATACATAACAAACAGTGGTAACAGGTGTCCGGAAGAGTAAGCTTACCCTGCTGGCATGCCACACCCGCCATAGCTGCATTCAATCTATTAGGCGAAATCTTGGTAAAAAAACGTAATTTGCCAATGAACTATCGGTATGCAAAATACACGTGATGAACAGTGTTAACAACGTAGTAGACCTATATTATTAGGGATATAGTATACCCGTCAATGAAATATGTCAAAAATAATAGTCGATAGAGACATGTCATATTTACCAATCAAGTCAATATGACGGCCATAAAACTTTTTAAAGGTTTTAATAAGTTTAGTTCGTAAGTATCCCTGTAGTTGAAGCTTAGATGACAAATGCCTCGATATACTTAAAAAATCAGAGTAGAATGAACAAGCTCTCGCGTAACGAATTAGCTGAGACACAAACACTCCATAAGCTGGTGATATTGGAATGTTACTACTAATAAATGGAAAGTTAACAATAGGAAAGTCAAAGTCATCACGTTTATCGTACAGTTTAACATTGAGTTTATGGTAATTGTCAAAATCGAGACGCAGATCTAAGTAGGAAGCGTAATTGTCACTGTCAGTAGTGTTTTTAATTTCGAGCTTATCAGGATATATGAATTCTATATAATCACTGAATTTAGAATTATTTAGTGATAGAACATCATCGATATATCGATAAGTGAAATTAAAATGTCTAACTAATCTTTTTTTGGATTATACGAGTGCCTGCATGTATTCGGCCTTGTATGAATAGAGAAACAAATCAGCAAGCAAAGGTGCACAGTTGGTTCCCATGGGGATACCTACCACTTGCTGATAAATTTCCCCTCCAAATTCAACAAAGATATTATCAATTAAAAAATCCAACATATTCTTTCTTTTTTTTAGTAATGTCGATGTATCGACAAAAGTGTCGTTGATCATCCAAACACCATGAAGCTAATTGTAAAGAACGACCTCTAGAAAATTTAAGTAGAGCAGCATAGATTTTTTTTAAAACCCTGTATGTATAAAAGATTTACTATAATTTAAATACGACTCCTGCACGTTAAGTACTGATAAACATTGTATTTAATGGCATCACATTATGAAACGCGAATACCTTTCTGTAAGCACTTTTTTGTTACATTAAATCCATAGTTTGTTTTCTTTAAAGGAGCTGTAGGTTGAGAGAGAGAGAGAGGGGTGGGGTTTAACGCCCACTCGGCATAAACTAGGGTCATTTCGGGACTAACATGGTTCAATATTATTTCAAAAATTTGCCTGCGCGTAGGGGTCTTTAGTAGTGGGAGGACCATGAGAAAACCCACGTTCAACTGATGAATCGAAACCATGCCAGATACTCAATGACATCCTTATGATACAGCGCACATGCGCTATCCATTCGGCACCTTTACTTGCTATTAATCAGACATTTTAATTTCACTTATCGATACATCGATGATGTTCTATCACTGAACATGTTTTATCACTGAACAATCCCAAATTTAGTGATAATGTAGAATTCATATATCTTGATGAGCTTGAAATTAAAAACACTACTGCGTCTCGATTTTGCCAATTGTCATAAACTTAGCGTTAAATTGTACGATAAACGTGATGACTTTGACTTTCCGATTGTTAACATTTAGCTCATTTAGATGCTGGGGAAAATAACACAAGAAAAGGAAGAGCCTAGGCTGGCAGGTCGATGATTTTCTGACTAGGATTTCTTTTTATGAAATTTTTCTTCACCAGCATAACCGACGTTCTAAGACTTTATCTTGCTTTTAAACCGACTATGTTTACATGTACACAAAATACGAATATCCAAGCATTCCCGCAAGAAAACCCTTGTATCATGTTTTCTTAAGGGGAAAAAACCTAGCCTGGAAGAATAATCCGTTACAGGTTTTAAGAAAAACTTTTAGAAGCATAACCCCAAATTCGACTGTATATATCCCTGACTTTAAGACAGCAAGTTATTCCGGTCATAGAATATACAAGAAATGGTTCCACTACTGACGTCTTCCGCCTTACTCCATTCACAGTAGTGGTTTATCCTACAGAGTTACTTTGCGCAAGTGTTTTAGTCAAATGACTACAAAAAGGTTACTGGCCTACAGCACCCTTAATTTAAACATAAACTGACCAACAACAGTACTGCACATAGCTTAACATATAATAAATCAATTCCCATTGAATTAAGGTGAAGCCGCATAATTATGAAACCCAACTGCTATGCGTACTTTTAACCGGTGAGGTGTCATTACAAAAAAACTCGCTACACAAATTCTAACGCATTACCACAAACAAAAACTTCGGTAACTATTTTAGTGGTCCAGTCTTCAATATTTGTCATATAATTGTTATGGTAGGTGTTGACAATTGTGCGTTTGGGCCTATTTGAACATGCGTAAGGAGTCTTCGACTGTATCACTTTTAACTAAGGATATACCGACGCGATTTACCGTTATAGGTTTATAATACCGATTAATACATACTCAAATTTGATGTGATGAATACAAAACGCATATCGAAAAAAAGTTTATATGAAATATTTATATGTATTATTCATTATTGTTAAATTGATTGCAACATCGAATATACAAAATTATAATTGTGATTTAAAGGCAAACATCACCCTTTTGTAACGATTCACATCTTTATTCTCATACATACAACCGAACAATTTAATTATTAATGATTAAAGGAGCCAAGTCGCTAATTTTTAGGACCTAGAAATTGACCCAAATTGGTCGCAACTCATATAATAATTTGATCTGATTGTATATGAACTGATTTACATTATATTGTCTCCGTTTTGACTCTTATTTCAAATTAGTTATGTCCAGCGAAATACGACAGGAGTTTCAACCGAACAGAAATTTGTAGCGTCTGGTTATTTCAGTTTATTTGCTCTCCTGATAAGATATGGCAGCGCAATTTGAGTTGTGAAATAATATGTCTAGCCTCACTCTTTTTGCTCACTTGTTACAAATGACGATGACACGCACTATGGTACACGCTTAAATATTGGATATCAGAAGCCTGCCCTTTCCCTTTAAGGTAACCACGTCAATATTGATTTGAATTGACAAATAATTCGTGTTTTCAACGTGTAAAACTTTGGATGATATTGAGTTAAGAGACTTAGATACTTTAAAAAAAAAACATTTTTTTTTATACGTGGTCTTATGAATGAGTAATAGGTCGTGTTTTCTTTATATAAATGTAATCAATATTGTCGGTATGAAATCGTATAAAAAGGTCTTCATTGATTAGCGAAACATTGATTCATAACTGCTGAAATCATGTAATTCTTTATACGCCGTTGAATTTCTTCACCTCAACGCTCTTTTTCTCTCTAAAATGTGATCAATAATTTAAAAAAACGTTGCAGGCCAAGAATGTAATCTGGAGGTTGACACTGTAATTAAAAAGTCATAAATCTATATTCTTTCCGTGGGCTATTTTCACAGCATTTGCTGTCTTATTTGCTTCAGTGCAAATCAATTTCTATTTATATATTCAAATTTATATAGGCATATTCTTAAAACGATGTTTGTGTTTTATTTGAGTACAACGAATTATGACAACAGGTAGAAAATTGATAATTAAAACACGTTGTTTTATTTGACTTGTGTCTCACAAATTATATTATTATTACGGTGGAATGACAATCAGGTCAGACAGAAGTTGAGAAAGCTCTCATCGTCCTCCTAGCCCTACTCCCGGGCCGTAGCAAATCCACGATCAACACAGTCAAGAAAAAAAAAAGAAACATTGACATTGTGGATAGACTGGGATTAACCGTAGATTAAGTACCCTGAATTGGTCGTAAAACCGAACGTACGACACCATTAACGACATCTAAACCTTTAACATTGAGTGCCGTAAATTTGGATGATAGGGTCTACTACGGCACACAGAAATAAATAATACCGTGGCAGACATGCTTTGTGTGGGCTTTTATCATGGCTTTGCCGTTTGACGAAAAATAGTGCCGCCTGACGTGGCTACATCCATGTTCCTTGCATCTGTAGCAATTCCAAGAGCTATTTTATTTGGGTCTGAGAAAAGGCACTTTCAGAAGTAAAAAAGGCACTTTCAGAAGTAGAAAAGGACACTGTCGAAAATTAGGGGGGGGGGGGGCGCGCGCCCCTTGCGCCCCCCCCCCATGAATTCGCCTCTGATCACACTTTGTAAAACCCAGCCCTTGTCCAAATTATGATCTTGAATCTTTTTGGCCGAATTACAAGGTAGCCCATCGCCAACAGGTGAGTATATGCATGGCATGTGCCCTCGGTAATTTTGAATCACGGCTCGTGCGCCAGTAATTATATGGAGATATTCACGCTAAATTGCAAAACTTAGTGTTTTGTCTAAGTTTTTTTTAAATAGCTATTTACAAGTAACTAATGATTATCGTAATTGAACCCCTTACCATGTCATAAATATTTTTCCCCTATGGGCGTACTTGTTTGAACGTTCCGGAATTGAATTCTCTCAATTGGGATTGTACCATTTATATTAATTTGACCATATTCCTTCTATGGACGTACTCGATTGAACGTTCCGGAATTGAATTCTCTCATTTCCGAGAATAGTGTCAATCGAGTGGAAAGGGAAATGTCTAAGTACATCGCATGTGCCGACGGCATGAAAAAAAATATCTTAATCAATTATCATTCGGCAAACCTCGACAGATTACGGTACCCTCCGTAACCCTACATTTAGACTACCGATTTACTTTAACAGGAAAACGTGCCGCTTTTACAAAAAAGTCCCAAAATGGCAGCCATGTTTTAGATTGTTGATATAATCTCCATGGGGCAGCCATTTTTCATCCAGGTCCTTTAAAGTAGTTCCAAAGTGGCGGAATTCGTCATACATCTGAGTCTAGATGTAAGGCATCGGAGTCTGTCGAGATTTGCCGAGTGAACCAATTATGGCAGCTGAAACATTATTTGTTACTTAAAATACGTCACAATTCTATTCACACCACCTGCGTTGGGACTGACAGAACTGTGACAGGATTGAATTTCGCGTTATAGATATATTTTTTCAGCTTGCACTAGTCTCTATCATCCAAACAAGTTCTGGGTGACCGAGACTAAGCTTGCACTAGAAAATCTAATTAGTATATAAGTATATCTTCTATATGCAGTACTGTTAAACCCCATTTCATTCTATATGCAATACTAACTAAACTTTTTCTTCTTTAATTTTTTTATAAATGTATAAACTTACACCAACTGACCTTATAAAAATATTGATCTGTTTTTCGGAAGTATACTGTCCACCTCTTACCTTCACATTGTTTTACAGATACAAGGATATTGTTCATAATGATATAGTGGTTTATTTATCAAAATAAATACTTAGATTATTCATTTCCTTGGCTAATAAAGTGTAAATTGATTGCCTAGCTAGTAAGAATGTGATTTAAGTGTTGATGTCAGTATAATCTTCTGCTAGATTTAATTCTATTGAAGACAGTAACTCTAGTGGTATAGAGGCTAAGAGCTTTCTCATATCGCTAACGTAGATAAAATCGATTAGAAAGCGTTGTATGCCAAATCTTGGCTGAACATCAGATGAAAGTATCCCCAATGAAGTACTATTTCAAATATTTATGTCTGCATTTGCTGTTGTTGTAATTGCCCTAATAACTAATATTTCATTCTCCTTGAGACATCAGTTCTAATAAAACTTAGATAGGTAGAACTATGGTACATTCCAAAGAACATTATATAGCGTCACCTCATCAAAATGAATAAATGCTTTTCTCGTGATTTACGTTGGCCGTAGTGGTTAGAGGTTAACATTAGAGTAATAAAGTATATCACAAACCAACCATACAACATGTCAGTTTTATTATTGTAATATTACAAACATAAAAACACCACTAGTAAACAGAAAATAACAAAATATTCCTCACATTGCAAGCAATTTGAATGATGAATATAATAAGGTAGAATTTGGAAAAAAAAATTTGAGTTATTGCTATAAATATGAAATAAAGATCTAATTTACGTCGAACCACGACTAGACTAATATATAATTTATAACTGTCATTTAACTGTTTGTCTATTTGTTCAAGCTGGTGTATGTGGGAAGCTCTTGCAGGTTGGTAACGTGCCAGGTGGCGTTAGACTCTCGGTTTCAACGGCGCAGCACTGGGTCATCCACTAGTATTCAAATATTGGTTAGTTCCAATGTTTACGTTGTCTTTTTATGCTATTAACGAACAATAAATAGATTGTCCCTGTTCACAATATAAATGAAGCTCAAATAGAGCACTTGCCTGTATAATGGATACATTTAAACCAATTGTTTTCTTAGTATTTTCGTATAAAGTATTCGCTAATAGATTGAATCTTTATTATATTATAATAAAGTTTTAATCTGTAAGCGAATACTTTTTTGAGAATTTTATACTATTTAGAATTTATAATTATTTTCTATTCTAAAAAGTATAAAATTGCCAATAATAAAAGAAGCAGAAACTCGTTGAAATAAGGCAAAATAATGTGACATTGGGTTGATGTAATTTTGCTTTGCGTTCGGTGTTTCGTTGTTGATAAGTAAAACGGGTAAATAAAGAAAAACATTGACCAAAATCACCCACCAGAATTAATGTAATCGACATACATTTTCATGAGTTAAAGAGGTCGTGTCCCTTTAATGTATGTGTTTATCTTGATTGAACTATAATATGAAAGAGCATGGTATACTAATCACAAACCCTTGTATGACAGATCTACTTTCATATATCTACTGACACGTTATTTATCAATGTTAATATGATGCTAACAATCAGTTTACAGACAGATCTATGTGTGTTTGGGGAATGTGATCTAATTCATACGTTACCGCCTCCAATTCTCATCTGAATTGAGACCTCTTCATTATTTCCCACCAACTCTGCCATTAATACAATGATTGGTAGGCATGTGCTATCGACATGAGGTTAATATTCACGCTTGAGTTTTTCTCACTAAAAATTATCATCGAAAATTCAAGGTTTCTCGTGTGATCATAACAATAGTAACATTTATGCATACGTGGTGGCTTTCTTGTCACGGAATTTATTTTTATCATTCAGACATGAAATGAAACGTCTTACTGTTTTGCTCCTAAACTGGGCTAATGAAGACGGCCTACGCCATACATTGTGCTATGAGAGAAATTTTGCCAGGGCAGCGGCACTACGGCCTACTCTTATATTGAATTTCAACTGCCAAGGAATCTTGCTGTATAGAATTACTATAACTAGAGCAGTGCATCGCAGTTTCTATAATTACGCCAATCAATCTGAGGTTATTTCGGATATGATTATTATTTTTAATTAAAGGGACATTAGGTAGGAATAGATAACGAGCAGATAGTTGTCGCTATAATAGTAATGAGAAGAGGATATTTCAGTAAAATTGCTTCACACTGAGCTAAGATATTACGATGGATTCAATTTTAGGCTAGCCTCGATCGTCATTACTACCGTTACGATAATAAACAGAGTCTCGATTAACCACTTTCACAGTTATTTCATCCTCCACAAAACGTATTCATATCCACTAAACCACGTGGGTACCAGATGGCATCGGGGTTGATTCTGGTCTTTGTAAGTTAATTAATGTCTAATCAATAATTCTGATAGCATTAAGGCATAAACAAAGAACTGAAATAGGCAGATTCAGCTGTTGCATAATAACTCTTTACGGCCAATAAAATTTACACGTGTTTACGGCCACCCGACCGGCCCTATTGTTTAAACTCAAAATCGCCTGCCATAAACTATTTTTCTAATATCCTCGGTCCTAAAAATTGGTACTCGCATGGTTTTCTGCAAATAAAATAAAACCAAGTACGAACAATCCAAACCATTAGACAAAATAGTGTAATCAGCCTAAAAATACGGTATAGGCAAAATAGTGTAATCAGACAAAATAGTGTAATCAGCATAATGGACTATTCACCGTGTACAAAATACACGACAAACAGTGGTAACAGGTCCCAGGAAGAGTTAGCTTACCCCGCCTGGCTCGCCACACCCGCCATAGATGCATCCAAACTATTAGACGAAATCTGGTAAAATAGCGTGATTGATCAATGGTTTATCAATGACAGCCTACACCGGTTGTGTTCCAAAAACAAACGGTATAGGCAAAATAGTGTAATCGGGTAAAATAGTGTAATCAGCATAATATGGACTATTCACCGTGTACAAAATACACGATAAACAGTGGTAACAAGTGTCCGCAAGAGTAGGCTTACCCTGCCTGGCGCTCCTTACCTTACCTGCATCGAAACTATTATGCGAAATCTCGGTAAAACAATTTCCAACACTCAGAATGGGCGTTGTTTTCCACGATCTTACTGGGTTAGAATCTATCAAATCGTAACCCTGATAAAACCGATCGACCCAATTTTGTGCAGCTGAGTAACCGTAAACACACGTTTTATATCGGGGAGCCTAATGAGACGTTAAAGCATGTCTTGGATAGTTTTGATTTAATTTGTCGTTGAGTAAATCATTGGTATTTGTGATGCCATTATCGCCGCATGTCAGGTAAATATAGGATAGGAAGTGTTCAATTTCCTCGAGCGGTTGTTGTCGGCCTCACACTGTAAAAATATGTTTGTTAATTTTCTCAGGAACATATTTTGGTTTTTCAATAGAACAAAGCTGTTTAATTACATGAATATTTGATACATAACAATAAATATTGTTTTTGGTAAAAGTTATTAGAAGAAATCTGTTTTATAACAGATAGGTTATCTTATTAAGTTACATTTCAGTTAATGTGTGCAGCATGCATGTACTTTGAGATATTTCGCAAACAGTAATATTGTGCAGTGAGAAAATCCTAATTGTAATAACGATTTTTAATCGGTCTTTCTTTAGGCCTGAAATGTTACCCTAATTATTAATTAGACATTTATTAACTTTCCTAATTGTTTTCCTCGGTAATAACGATTTTTAATCGGTCTTTCTTTAGGCCTGAAATGTTACTTTTATTATTAATTAGACTTTAATTAACTTATCAAGACCATCACCAACTCTCGGTGTCATCGCTAGATATTTACTGGATTAGAACCCGATCTGTTGTTTAACGCTCATTGATAATTAAATGAAAAGGTGGATAATCGAGTCTTTGTTTTATATCATACCGACTTTATAAAATGATGATCGAGGCTAGGCCCAAAATTCAATCGCAAATGCTTGGTTTAGAGTGAATCAACTTGACTGAAACTATTATAGTGAAAACTGCCAGCTCTTTGTGTAATCTCCCATAATGTAATTTTAAACAATGGATCTCGTTTTTTTCTGTTAACCAACCGCAGAAACGTTTTGGGTATTTTCACAGAATTATGTTTTACAGTGTACCGTACATGTTATACCTATCATCATCGTTATTAATTAGAGACGAATCAGTAGGCACGGAACACATGGTTTCAAATGTCAATATCCTAATCGTAATTGAAGTTGGTTGACATGCCATACTAATCTGTTTCACAGAAATTAACGAAAGTCTTTTATAATATCTCTATTAGAGATGACTCTTCAACACGTGCAATCACATCACGCGTGGCCCAATGACGCGTGCATCGTTTGCATAAGACATAACTGGTTCGTGCAGAATGCTGCCTTTTACTCATTTTAATACCCACTTACACTAATTAGGAAATAGTATTTACCTACAGATACTTCAAACGTCTTTTTTTTATTTTTCTAATAGATAAAAAAATGTTTTAGAATTTAATATGTCTGAGGAAAATAGTTAATATCGGGAAATCATTAAGTCGCATAATCATGTCATCCTTATCAGTGATTGTAGCGGCCTAGCGAATCTTCACCGAATATTCACTGCTGATCACACATGGAAAAACCTCGACAGATTCTACGTATCTTAATCTCTGCTGTATGACCATTTCCGCCATATTTTATCTATTTTAATGGTTCCAAATGCAAAAAAATGGCTGCCCCCATGGAGATTTCTGTGTAGAGTGTATTATATCAACAAACGTCACGTTTGGCATTGGGTTTGTGGAATTACCAGGAAATTTTATCAAACCAGCAGCCTTGAGTCAATATCTCTGCTTATTTAAGTACACACACTCTACAAAAGACGCAATTTGGGACTTTTTTGTAAAAGCGACACGTTTTCCTATTTGGAGTAAATCGGTAGCCGCATCGCAAATGTATGGGCGTAGGTACATATCACTTACTGTCATACATCCGAGTCTAGATGTAGGGTACCGGAATCTGTCGAGATTTGCCGAGTGTGCTGATCAGTGTGATGCCATACCTGAAGCTGTAGACCCCTATCTAACGCATGCACACAGTTATAGAAATCGCCATATTATATGCGAACGGATTTTGATCTCTTTTCCACCACACTACCTTATTTAACCTGATTAAATAATAGTTTAAGGGAGCTAAATCGCTAACATTGACAATAGTGTGTCGCAACGCATATAATACTGTAATATGAATGTATATAAACTGATATAAAATCAATGGTTTTCGTTTTTATTATTCAATTTCAAATCAGTTATGTTCGGCGAAATCAGCCATGCAGTCTCAACCGAGTGCAAATTTTCAGCGTCTGGTTATTCCAGTCTACATAATGCCGTTTGATTTGGTGCAATGTGTCAAGCCTCGTCCCTCGAGTCTCTTATAACAACTGGGGCTGAAGCGTATTATGGTACACGATTCGTGTACCAATGTTAAAAAAATTATTTTATCTTAAATTTTGGATATCAGAAGCTCATCTTTTCCCAGTAAGTTTAATTACATCATCAATGTTGCTTCAAATTGACAAAAAATTCGATGTCGAAGATTTTGGAGGAATTTGAGTTACGGACTTAGGTCCTTTAAAGGGCTACTCCCGATATTTGTTTTGGGAATAAAACTGCTAAATTTTGTGTTAAAATCCCTTAAAATATTCGAGTCAAGGACCGAGCAACTACGATTCAATACGTCACGTTTTAAACCGTGATCTAACTGTATAGATTTTATTTGCGCCCATTTTAAGTGTATAGATTGCTGGATTTAATATTCTTTAATTCTAAAATCAACACATGGTGTATTAACCTTCATGAATTTAAAAATGATACGAACAGAAATGGGGTTTAACTTTCTACAGTTCTGCACCGTCTGGGCTAATGAAGACGGCCATACAGTGTGCTATGAGAGCTATTTTGCCCGGATAACGGCCGTATTGTCTTATTTTGAATTACAACATGTCTAAGTTTCTCAGTCAATATCGGTATCGAACACGGGACCCCAAGTTAGCGAGTTAACGCCTTACTCACTACGCCACTGCGGCTCCCGAAAAAATAGATAATACTGGAGTTGTACCATTCTGCACACATAGATCTATCTACTTCATACCTTGAGAATAAATCTCTATCTTAAATTGCCTGGATGTTTTATAAATTTAAACGCCAAAATACAGAGGAAGGTGTATGTCTCAAAATTTCAGCTCAAAATGGCTTATCTGGACACGTAACTATTTTAAGCTTTCCGGTCAAGTTTTTCGTTGGTGACTTGATAATCTATTGCCGTTCCTTTAGAGGTCTATATCCAGTGCGTGAACCACACACCGTACTTGATAACGCGAGGTAAATTAAACTTACACATTATTTTTTTTTTTATTAATAACCGTTTATGTCGTCTCGGTCGACCACAGTAATAATATAGTTAATATATATATTTATATAGTCAATATGTGCGTTGGAAAGCATCAATCAAAATTGTCAAGGTTTCGCTATAAATCAAAATTAAAAAAAAAAAAAAAATCTATTTCCAATACTCTCGAACCACGTGGGCCTCAAGAGAGCGAAACTTAACAAAAATTCTCGAGGCAGGTTAGGGTGTCGAAAGATTTTGTATAAACAGGTTTAAATGAATAATAATATATTAACGTATTTATATGTACATCTATACATAACCTTTAACA
The DNA here is from genome assembly GCA_917208275.1 of Patella pellucida. NCBI lineage: Eukaryota > Metazoa > Mollusca > Gastropoda > Patellidae > Patella > Patella pellucida. The sequence continues at coordinate 78,411,745 of OU795036.1, forward strand.
ATAAAGAACATAGTAATGTATTTTAAATAAGTTATAATAGTTTTTAGGGATTAAGGTGTAATTTGACTTCATTAATCTAAATACGTAATACATTAGATGTCTCGAACAGTTCTCTAAAGTGATTTTCTCTATAATGAAACAAAATATATTGAAAATGAGATTCGATACATTTAATGAATAATTTGATTACATCTATCGCCACGGCTATCCGACCAGCTCATTTGGTACTCCCTGTGGAAATACCTATACAGATTTGCCCTTGTTGTATTGGATACCTAAATTACATAAAAACCCCTACAAGCAACGCTTTATAGCAGGTTCATCCCGTTGTTCAACAAAACCACTTTCAAAGGTATTGACATCTTTACTAACGGCTGTTAAAGAGGGTATTCAAAAATACTGTGACAAACTATACTCTGGAAGTGGTATAAATCAAATGTGGATATTAAAAAAATCAAAAGAATTACTTGATGGTTTGCAATCTAGATCCCTCGCTTCAGTCTCATCCATTCAAACTTTTGACTTTTCTACTTTGTATACTGAAATTCCCCATAATAAATTAAAAGCCCGGTTGAAAGACATTATTCACAGTGTCTTTTCGTCTAAATCGGGTACTGCTAGATATCAATATTTAGTTGTAAATTATAATTCTACATATTTCGTAAAGTATCACAGTGATTAAAAAAACAAATACACAGCCATCAAGATAATTCAGATGTTGGATTTTTTAATTGATAACATCTTTGTTGAATTTGGAGGGGAAACATATCAGCAAGTGGTTGGCATCCTAATGGGCACCAACTGTGCATATTTGCTTGCTGATCTGTTTCTCTATTCGTACGAAGCCGAGTACACACAGATGCTCGTTAAAACAAATAAACGATCAGTCAGACTTTTTAATTTCACTTATCGATATATCGATGACGTTTTAGCCCTTAATAATCCTAAATTTAGTGATTATCTAGAATTCATATATCCTGATGAGCTCGAAATTAAAAATACCACTGACAGTGACAATTACGCTTCCTACTTGGATCTGCGTCTCGATTTTGATAATTGCCATAAACTGAGTGTTAAATTGTACGATAAACGGGATAACTTTGACTTTCCGATTGTTAACTTTCCATTTATTAGTAGTAACATTCCAATATCACTAGCTTATGGAGTGTTTGTGTCTCAACTAATTCGTTACGCGAAAGCTTGTTCCTTTTATTCCGAATTGTTAACCAGATCGAGGCATTTGTCATCTTAGCTTCAACCACAAGGTTACTTGCGCACTAAACTTTTTAAAACCTTTAAAAAGTTTTATGGCCGCCACATTGATTTGATTAGTAAATATAACGTGGCTCTCTCGGCTTTTATTCTAGATATTTTTAATTGACACGTATACTATTACTATCTCCCTGATAATGTCTAATACATCGTTAAGACAGTTCATCGCGTGCATTTTGCATACCGATAGTTCATTGGCCAATCACGCTATTTTATGACATTTCGCCTAATAGATTGGATGCAGCTATGGCGGGTGAGGCGCCAGGCAGGGTAAGCTTACTCTTCCGGACAAATAATTTATTTGGGACACGGGTGAAGACTGATGAGTCTTTGAAAGTTAAGCCGTTTTATTCTACAAAATATAATCAAAATTGGCCCTTTAACAGAACTTTCGATCTTTACTTTGTGTTTGCGACTAAATCATCCATTTAGGACTCAAAATGTCAGTCAACTGGCTTAGTGCAGTTCTTACAGAGGCAGTCTAAGTTTCGTACGTAAGACCGCTGCACGACATTCGTCTGAATCTTAATTCAGTCAACAATAATGTAAATACAGTTTCCGGTGATATTGTCAAAATCAGGAAATTACTGTCTCTTCTGTAAGAATTATGACAATTTTCTCCTTTCTAATGAAATTCCTACTCCTGTCAATCCACGATATATTCATTATATAGCAGCGGTATCTATCCGTTTAAAGCTGTTATCATCGTGCTTATATTTTGTCCGACAAGGACGATCTTTGATTTAATACTGACGAATTGATTTGATTTGATTACTAAGACAGGTAACAAACTTAATAATTGTTTTTGGTACTATGTACTGTACTGGGAACCAACCTTCTGTACATGTATTACACGAAAATAAATAAAATACATAAACCTAATTAAAACACAAGTTCGTTTTACTTGTCTTTACTACTGGATCGGGATGAATTGTTATATAATCCGCGTTCATGTTGATAAAAACAACTGTACGCTTTCATTCATTTAATTGATTACACATAGATACCACGATTTTTATAGGCATGTGTATTATAGGCAAGTGTATTATTAATAATGTACCAATATTAATAGGCTTAAGGGATTTATTTACGTTTGATCTGATACATTATCTTCTAAAACGTGACATTATTTGACGTCATTGGTTGGATTTATTACTAAAAGGTTGTATAATTTAAATGTAAATACATTAAGATATAATAATCGTTAGATTTAGCTTTTAGTTTTATTTTAATACACTGTAAATCGACACCGTTAAGCTAAACAAAGGCCTATATAAGCTCTCTCCAGACATAAAAACATATGATTTTTTTTAAAGGCTTCAGACAGATAAGCGGGACTTATGTTATTCTTTATTTTATATAAATAAATTAATTTGTGGTTTAGTACTAAAGATTATCCAACCATTTTCAACAGTGAGGTCGTTGGTCGTTTGATGCTAGGTTCCTACTATCACGATTCGTGCTGCGATTTAAATCGTGTTTTTAATCGTGAAGTAATCGTTGATCCTACCAGGGTCCGTATTCAAAGGTTTTCTAAAAGTTAAGTAAGAATACTTAATTTTTCCACTTAACCAAGTGTCTTACCTTAAATCGGTATTCAAAGGCTCTATTTTCATATACTTGGCTATGTGAAAACTTAACTCCACACTTAAATTATGGAAAACTTAAGAGCATCACTATACCTTATTAAATTCTTAGTTTATATTACTATGAAAATGTTTGTCGAAACATTATATTGCAACGTTTGAAAATAGTATGATTGTAATTGGGATAAATTATGATATTCAGCATCCTTGGCCGGAATGACATTTTTCATAGATTTTTTCCCCCTAAAATTCCATCTCAATACATTACAATAAATAGTGGCAGTATAATGATGGGTATTGTAAACTTCAATTTTTTAACACCGTATCACGAATAGAAAAAAAACATATTATTAGCAATACACAATGGCCTGGACAAATCATACAGTGTATATTCTTTTACAAATCTATCATTTGCAAAATTCATAGATATTTTGTAAGTACCTACATTTTAGATTGTCAAAGGCCTGGCACAGACGGTACGTACAAAAGATGCATATTTTACCTGAATAAATACTATCGATTATGTATATATGGGAATGAGATGTAAAAAAATAAATTATGTCTTACTTCTAGCGGTAGTATAAATAATTTTAAAAAATCTATAAAGATCTATGAATTTAACTTTATTATATGACAATTGCGGAAACATGATGAAGCATGTATACGAACATGATAGATGACCGGAAACAGATATCCTTTACTATCTCGGTGGTAATAACCTTTTGGTCTATTATGGCACCACAACATCAAAGCTGCCGACGAAAAAGGTAGTGTGAGGCCAGCTACGGTCGGCGACGTTGTTTTTGTTTTAATCTGAATCCCCTAACATTTAAAATCGCCACTACCGGACTGCTACTACAGCGTTAAAAGAAGTAATTATAATCTCACTTAATTTTAAGGTACCTCCCGTAGGTCACTCAAAGTTAAGTGGATATTTCTCACTTAAACTGCCCTTTAAATACCACTTAAAGACTTACACTTAAAAGTTAAGGCAGCTTAACTTTAAGGGAAAATTTGATACTTAACAGTGCCTTTGAATACCACTTGCCCTTAACCTACAGGAAGTTACGTATATTTAAGTGAAAGCTAGTAGTTAAGTGACTATCTTAGACTTAAGATATCCTTTGAATACGGACCCAGGTCTTGTCATATATAGAGGTCAATCATAGCAATCGTGTTGATCGTATCGAAACGTATCCGAACATATCTGCGAGTACCAGATCACGAACCCCTTAGAAACACTTCCATCTCGTAACCCATCGCACGACAGTAGGAGCCTAACATTACCTATCACTCAAACGGTACGTAAAGCTATAACACTAAGAGGACTTCTCAGGGGTTGTGCAGTTAATACCTGAATTTACCGGGTTCGATTTCCAGTGTGGGCCCACAAATGTAACACAGCGATATCATAAGTGCATAGAACTTAATTAACTCTGCTAGTTTTGACAATACATGATTATATATACTTGTACCTGTATATATAAACTCTTGGTATGGCTATATCTTATTAAATCTATTAATTCAATATGTCCATTACAAGCTATACATGATCTGTGTACAAGATCCACACGACTTCAAATGTTTATGCACATGCCATGACGAGGTAAAAGAAACAATTGCAGATATGACTATCTACCTTATCTGTGTCCTGTTGGTATTAAATTGAGTAGTTCACTGACAGTTAGTAAGCCGGGAGAGACGAAAGGCTTTGACGGGCGTATGGACTCACCTGAGTCCAGCCGCTGCCTTGGCAGAGGGGCAGAATTGTAGATGAAATGTTATATTGTAAGATGTGTTCCTGTAGAAGTTTAGTTGTAGAATAGTAAATGATGTATTATGTACATGTTTTCCGGTAGAAGACTAGTAGATTTTATATAATGTAGATGTGTTCGTGTCGTAGCCTAGTCCTTATGTACCTGTATTGCTGTATTATTTACATGCGTTACTGATGTGAATAAATCCTTTATATTTACTAAACCGATCTCCTGTTTTACACTAATACTAGTAGTGTTACACAAAAGCCCTCCGGGTTTTCTAGCACTGAACCTACCAGGAGTTATGCCTATGCGTGTGTCTGACAAGAAATGCCAAAGAGTAGTCCGGATCCGACAGAAAGTCGAAATCCCGGGTACAAAAAGGTAATACACGTAAAAGAGTCCTTCGCAGACCGAACCACCCCCCCCCCTTTTCTAGAGACCCAATACCGTGTCAGTTTTCTAGCTTGTAGCAATCGCTGATGTGTTTTAGCTTAATATATTCTATTATATAGTCCTCTGCTTCACCGGTGATATCTAGATTATGACATTTAACGCCCTACTGTTCGGCTCAGTCTAGGCTATTAATGACGGATATGCGCCATATAGAGTGCTATGGTAGAGAATTGTCAAGGACCGCGGCACTACCGCCGACTATTATATAGAATTCAAACTACCAAGGGCATCTACTATTAAATAAAATTTGAACTACTATTTGAACTTTTACTTGCACGCGATTGTCAACACGGATCCAGGTGTTTCTTTTTCAATTCAAACAACTATACGTCGTCTCTTGCTATGCTCTCTATCCTGCATCACTGACAAGTGGAATCAGGCTAGAAGTTATCGGTCAAGAGAGGGCTCGAACACGCGACCTCCAGTTTAACGATCCAACATCTTACTCAGTAAGCCACCATGGCTCCTACAATTAAAGGGGTTCGTATTACAGATATAAACTATATTTATGTAAATAGCAGCGTAAGGAAGAATCAAGCGAGTATCTCTGTATTGATTTATCTTTAGACTACCTATACCCATGCACAAATAACATATCTACAACTCCAACCAGTGTACGCTATCATAGAAGCATCGATAAACTATATACCGGAGCCGCACTAGTGGTTTCTTTTAAGTTCTTTAAAAGTATATGTTAGAAAAAGTATATATATATATCGAGAATCTGTGTTGTTTCATTTGCGTGATTTCTCCTGATGTTTAAATTGAACTGTGATGACTTTTCCTAATCGACTGGATATTGAAGATAAGTGTTTGAAGTTGTTGAGTAAAAAGAACATATTTGTTATACAGTAAAAACTTTTAACGGATAAGAATGCCGAAATGGATACCATCAGGAAGTATATTTTTTGAACCCGCTTTAGGATGATGCTAGGAGTAGTAGGAGATGTGTAATACAAACTGTTTGATGTAAGTTTTTGTTGCTTTAACTAGAAATAATAATATATTATAATAAATATAATAAATATAAAAAAATATAATAAACATAATAAATAAATATAATAAATATAAAATAAATATAATAAAATATAATAAAATATAATAATTTTTTCCCGGACAGCGGCACTACAGCCTACTCTTATATTCTCACTCTGTCTAGGGATCTTTTACGTGCACGCCAATGTGTACACGGGACCTCGGGTTTTGGTCCCCTCCGAACGACAAGACAGTTGTACTTGAAAGGCATCTGCATCTGGATGAACTTTCTCGGCCAGTGCAGTGATCGAACACCTGACCCCCAGGCTAGCGAGCCAGCGTCCTACCTACTTACCCACCGTGATCCACCATATAATATTTTTATATTATTTTCGATACCAGATAGGTGTAACCCTTCAAGGTATGATATGACACGTAAAAAATCAAATAAAAGTTGAACAAAATCGTTACACAAAAAACAACAACACTTCTCTAATTAACAATACTTTAGACGAGAAGATATTTTTACATCGGTTCAACAAATAAACTCACTCCATTATTTTGGATACATAATTTTAATTCTGTTCATAATATAAATGGACCCGTCTTCGTTAGTCCAGTCGGAATAGAACAGAAGGACGTTAAACCCTATTTCATTTCATTAATATTTATATTTATAATACGGGTGTTGATACTGATCGGGGAAATGAGTATAACAGTTGGTTGGTTGTAAAATATAGGTATATTAAAACAGTATAACTAGCCCCTTGGGACTTATCCAGATGGGTAACTTATCATGTTCTCATAGTTTACTTATTTATCATGGATTATACCTTGACAATCTAGAACAACCTATCAAAATATTTGTTTTATTTACATCTGAGATAGTGGTTGAATTTTATAATATCAAAGTAGCTCAACGTCTAACTCAATCGTTTCAATTTGGACTTTTCACATATGTTTCCGAACATCATTGATTAGAAATTCCATTAGAAGTTTTAAAAAAACATAAATCACTTTATATTCATATTACATAAATATTTGCTTTTACTCCATTTTGATACGCCCTTTAACTTTAAATTGTATTATAGCTCGTTCTGTATTCCCACAATTGGGGGGTTGGATGGCCGAATGGTAAGCACGTGCGTGCTGTATCATATAGCCTTCATTGAGTCAACTGGCCTGATTTCGAATCCCCGGTTGTACGTAACAAGGAGTAGGGTTGACTGTCCAACCTCTCGGGTTTTCTCCGGGTCCTCTGCTCCCTTTCCACTGCTAAAGACCCACACGCGCAAGCGAATTATTGAATTAACATTGAACCATATTTTAGTCCCGAAATCACCTAGTTTGTGTCGAGTGGACGTTAAGACCCATTTCTCTCTCTCTTTCTCACGGTAATACTCGTTTTATCATTTAATTATAATCAATAGTAACAATGTCTGTTGAGTACCATTACTATGATGTGTAATGCTTTCTACTCTATTATGCAATGCAACGAATCGGGTCATAAATAAAAAAAATTGTGGCCAAATATATGCCAGGCAACTCAAAGTGTTCGACGAGACCAGTGGAAAGTAGTGCCAAACATTACGTTATTTTGTCTATAATCATTCCAGAAATGCTGCAGGTTATTTAGAAATCCCGGGTTATTTTATAAGTAGGCTATCAAATTGAATATCAATATGTATTAAGACGTAATGGAAACGCTCTATGATTTGGCGGAATGCTACCAAAAATAGATTATACATCTTTTTAAAGTTACAAAAGAGGCTTGATGCACCAATTGAAACTCCGTCCACCTCTTTAGTTGCTAAACGTAAACAGAGGATTCTTTATAATAAAATTGTCTTATCTTTCAAAATTATTACATTTAATACACCACTTCATCTAAATTCCTATTTTATCGGAAAATATCTTGTTTCCAAAACTGATATCTTGATCCGTTCTCAGATCAGTAAATCTCTTTTCCTTCCAAAATGCAAAACGGAATCCATGAAACGTACTGTTCATTATTCTGCATGTCTTTAATGGAACAATCTGTCTTTTGATATAATGATGTGTAAAAATGTTGAAAATTTCAGATTAAACTGAAAACTCGTGTATATTTAACTTGCAACTGCTTTCTGTGTAATTTCGTGTGTGATTATAGTGATCTCCTGATATTTTACGTAAATATGTTTTGTAGTTTATTAGTGACTTACTAACCCTAACTTCTCACTTTAAAATACCAGTGCCTTCAAATAATTTGAAATTATCCTGATACTACATATGTCCTTATATCTTAGGAGGGACTTGTTGAAGATTAGTTTTTTGTAAACTAACTAGTTTGTCTCATTAAAATGTTTTTCTTTTATTATAATGGAAGCCCATAAATTTGGACTGTGTGGATCATGCGTCGTGAGTCGATTTGTATCAAATCTGACCCACGGAATGTTTCTTACTGGTAAATGCTTATAGCGTTCAAAATCGCATTGAGACTACGGGATGTTTTTTTTTATTTAAGAGGGGACGCAAAAAGTACATGCAAGCACATCATGCAACCCCCCCCCCTCCACACACACACACACACTCGCTTACCCCCTGACAAACACATTAATGCTGTCTGAAACTATAACTGCAAGACTGTACGGGCCACTTGCTTGTATCAATTGGGCCTGCTTGATATATCCATACCTGCTGACCATAGTTCGGCAATAATACCGACGAGGTCACTTGATTTAGCCGGAAGGCTAAAAAAAAAAGTTCGGCAGCGGCGTACACCGAAAGCGCCGGTTTGTCGACAGCGGCGATCACCGGCGCAAGATGGTGAACATGTCAACGAGATACAATTCAATTTTTTTTTTGGGGGGGGGGGGTAATACTACGAATAATAAATTTCTGCTTATTTTGCGGTCACTTACTTATAGCCATATTTTCATGAATACTGTTTTTTTTATATTAAAACATGTCATGTAATCAATTTAATATTATAAAATTATCGCAAGCCAAATTTTTTAATCAGCCGGGTCACTTGATTTGCTCTGATATCGGCGTACGCCGTTTACAAACCAGGGTACACCGTTTGCAAACCGGCTCGCCTATCGCCGGATAAATCAAGCAGGCCCACGATAACACTACTAGACGCGACGACCACGTTCTAATGGACTGCGTGTCAATTCTGATTTTTACTCCTTGTGTTTAGGTTATTCGTGAAATGTTATTGGCTGAATTTCTTTAAATATGGAGCCTGAGATTAGACAAATAACTTTCTCTCGCTAATTCAGCGGAGCGTTTTCTTTGCGTCTGAGAATGTATTGATTGATCATTAGTTCAAGTGACCTTTTTTTATATATATTAAGTGTTTTGAGTGACGTAAGTTAGATCACTTTTTATGGGACTATTATGGATGAGTATCTTGGTTTTATTTTCGATTCATTCTATGTTTGTATTAAATTCGAGTAATTGGGGTTTTATAAGATATTAAAAGTAAAATGATCCTCTCAGAAAAATCTTTCTTATCGAATTACTTATATCAATCAGAGATTTTAACTTTCTTGGTTATCCAGTTGGTTGGGAATATTGTTTATGAGCTGTTTACATTTAATTTGGATCTACGGTGGCTCAGTGGGTAGGGCGTTGGCTCACTAACCTTGAGGTCCCTGGGTTGGTCGAGAAAGTTCATCAGGATTTTCTGGCGTGGTTCCCCCTTGTCGGTTTTGTTAGCTTGGCAAGAGACGACGTGTAGTCGTTCGGATGTGACGAACAACTAAAATCCCGTATATATTGGCGTGCATGTGAGTAAAAAATTCGAAATTAGAGAGTAGGCCACTGCCCGGGTAAAATTTCCTTAATCGCACACTACATGGCGTATACCAGTCTTCGTTAACCCTGTATAGTTTAAATTTATTTCTGGCAGAGGGACATAATCTTGAAAGAATCATATTATTCGAAATCAAAAGGCGTTATTCTTCGAATAACCTACAAACCGCAAAATTATTTTAAAGAGGAGCCTATAAAGAGTTCATTTAAAAGAGACATCACTCTTGAAAGTAGTATCGAAATTATATATGGTTCCACTTGAAGACATCATCATACGCCACGGTCTAAAATCTATAATTTTTGCCAACGACACCCAAGTTTACATCGCTTGCGACTCTCGAATAGACTACACGGTAGTGGATCGCATCGAGAAATGTGTTGATGAGATTCGATACTGGATGCAATCGAATTTGCTGGCGTTAAACGACAGTAAGACAGAAATAGTATGGTTCTCGTCAGGCTTTAAGGATGTCAATATTCGATCAGTTGTGACTGATGTAAGGATCGGGAATGTCAAGGTATCTGCAAAAATTTATATCGAAAATGTTGAAAACGACCACTTATCAGAAACTCTGTAATTTCGGGACTAACCTGGCACATTCTTGATTTGCTTGAGCTTAGAGGTCTTTGGCAGCGGGACAAGGCCGAAAATCGCTAAGCAATAAAAGGACTCACAACAAAGGGCAATAACAACATAGTTTCGGAACTAACATGGTTCATTCTTAATTCAACCATTCGCTTGAGCGCAAAAGGACGAAACCCCGCGAAAACCGATGCGGTCGGGTAGACCAGTCTATATATAGACACGAAAACGCAAGGGGTCGAAACAACATTTGATTAAAGACCACTCGGCCACCAAACCCGTCTATAAAATAGACAACCCATGTGAATGTTTAATAATATAGATTATCGCATTCCGTGCATTAAAATAGCTAAATTACTAGCCTTATACTTCTTGATGTGTCTTTTTGATCATTAGTAACCGCGCTTTTAAAAAAAAAGTTCCCATCAATCATCGAAGTAGATCATTTAGAGGAAAAAATGGTCAGTCCAATCTCATAAATAGTTTTAAAAAAATAATAATTGGAAAGGATCGATGTAATCATCTTCCACTTTCTATCATTTTGCGATTAAAAAAAAAAAATAAACAGATCCAGTGGCCGCGATGGTGTCGATTGTGTTGGCCTGGCAAGTTTCTCTGATGACAGCAATAAGGACAAGAGACGCATTTTTGAAACGTCTTGTAGTTGTAGATGTGTTTCGAATATGTGTTTTAACCAAATTTAATAACTCATTTGTGAAGACAGCAAGACACAGTTCAATAGCTTGTCAAGTTCTGTCTTCAGAGCACCGCTGTTAAATGCTTGGTGAGATATTTTAAAGAACATGCGGAGGAGAGAGACAGAGATGGGGTTTAACGTCCACTCGACACAAACTAGTTCATTTCGGGACTAACATATGGTTTCAATAATTCTCTTGCGCGTACGAGTCTTTAGCAGTGGGGGGAAACCGGAGGACCCGGTGAAAACCCACGAGGTTGAACAGGCGACCCTACTCTTTGTCACGTACAACCAGAGATTCAAAACCACGCCAATCTGCTCAATCACAGACTTTATGATACCGGGCACACCACATGTGCTATTGGTGCTAATCATTCAGACCCCCCCCCCCCCGGGCATGCGGTGGAATTAATCCTTTCAAACCTTGGCCCTCCAGGTTATCACTCCGTTATATTTTGCTATGTAATGTTTGTCAACACGATGATGTACAAAAGTTCACGGGGACTCGTCAGATTTTACGATCTGCAAATAATCTGAAAATTGAGGATGCGACTCAATTATTATCCGTACACATAAAGAAAAACATTTTTTTTTTAATAATCTGTTTTTCAAATGAATCTCGTGTCAATCTAATTAATATTATCGCTCTGAGTTTATTAGCCATTTCCGTAATAATTAGAAGAAATACATTTCTGATAATAAATCTGTTTATAAAATTAACCCCGTGTCAATCTTATTCATATTTTCCTAATAACAACCAATTTTCTAATAAATCAAATTATAGCGTTATTAGGGAAATATATTCCAAGGTCGAACATGGATAATTTGTTTAGGATACGACATTTAATTTTGTGTTATTATTAGCACTTCGATTCATTTTGTTAGATAATTTGGAATTCTTGGTATTTGGCCGATGGAATAATGAAAAATAAACAATGACAAGTGCTTGTATCCATGAAAAACAAGGCTGTATGAATTTCACGGCGTTTTGGTTATGCCAAACGATATGTCATCTCTATCTGAATTTTTCTTTCCCATTACAATATCAAACAAGGGTAGTTAAAATTTCATTAGCGGATATTAAAAACTATTTAACAAACGTTAGCATATTGCAATTTTTTTCTGCAAATTATCGAATATTCGTTTCAATAATTATACTGATGTGCTGTTTTTTGATGACATGCGGTTGTTATTTGATAATATAGTATTTGATATGTATTTGCACATATTGGGTTATTATTTGATTGTTCAGGGTGATATAGGCAGACAAATCGGAACAGGCAGGCATCTGTAATTGCATTAGAATACTTTTCGCGCTACATAACTATCTATTTTGGAAATGTTTTAAGTAGTATGCCCATTTTGCATCGTTATGTTGTAATATTGGGGAGTATGTGGTTATATTGGGAGAATCTATAAATGTACCCTCGTTGGCACTTAAAATTTTCTAAAGCTTTACATCACTGAATGCATTGAAGGCTCCTCCTTATGAATGACACGGGATTTAAATATCTACTTGTCTGCACCAATCTGAATAATGATTGCAGACATACGTCATGCAGTGTAATGGTAACGTTCACTGATGCTTCGGCTATATGACCACAAAGCTTCTGGGAATGTCAACTGGATTATTGCCGTGAATAATCGGGGATGAGTCCCGATGCCCGGGGAATGCTCTGCGGTATCTTCGCAAATACACAACATCATCGGGTGAATATCTCCGTAGATTAGGGGATACATAGGTGAGTACCTGCGAACCATCCTAGGTGACTTTATAAGGGATATTGGGTAATCTTGCTAGATCTCAGTCTCTTGCGTGATGGCATATTGGCGGCACGTATGCCTTGGTCCCACTGGGCATTTTTTTTTCTCGCGATGTATTATCGATGGAAATTGATGAGTCACAGGAGGCATTACGACCTGTTCCACGGTGTACCGGTGAAGCTTCGGGAACTATGTTCGTCTCTTGCTTGGTGGCATATCGGCGGCACTGAAATTTATCGCAGTTCTCCAGAGGCCTCCGATGCTCCCACATGACTCACGACGCCCCCGAAGCTTCGCTAAGACGCCGGAGAGCCTGTTCCCGACGCCTCCCTAGGCTCATCACCTTCCATCGGTGGTACCTAAAACAAGGGAGACAAAAATGCCCAGTGTGCCGCCGATATGCCACCAAGCAGTTCCCGATATCTCCCGAGGGCCACCAATTGTGTATCAATAACAAATGCTATCCAACCACAACAGATATTATGTGAAACGTTTACTACGACAATAGATAATCTAATTTTTTGTTACAAGTAATTTATATATTATACGGTATTCCCATTGCGTCGTTATTCGTTTATAATTTGAATTCTAAGTTGGCCTTTTACCATGCTATTCTGTGAAAACAAAATCACCCAAAATAACCGTGATTTAGACACCCGAAGACTTATTGATTGATTTTAAAACTAGAAGTAATAGTTTTCTTGAACCCCGTTCCGTCATATACAGCCTGACTTCCTGTAATAATACAATGGTAACAGGGAATGATGAAAATGTATCAAAGTTTACATTGGAAGTAGAATCAACGGGTGTTTCTGGTCATTAACCTATTCAACATTTTCTTGGCTTCATTAAAGGAGCGACATCGCTAACATTTGGGACCTAGAAGTTCACAAAAGTGGGTCGGAACGCATATAATACTGTACTATGAATGTATATAAACTGATTTACATTCAATGGTTTCCGTTTTTACTCCAATTTCAAATCAGTTATGTTCCGCGAAAATAGCCAGCAATCTCAATCGAGTGCAAATTTCTAGTGTCTAGTTATTCTAGTCTACATAAATCCGTTTCATTAAGTGCAATGTGTCTAGCCTCGTCCCCCGAGTCTCTCAATACACAAGGGGTTGAAGCGCATAATGGTACACGATTCGTGTACCAATGTTAAAAACATTTTTTTATCTTAAATATCGGATATCAGTAGCTTATCTTTTCCCGGTAAGTTTACATCATCAATGTTGATTTAAATTGACCAATAATTCGTATTTTCGTATTTTGGAGGATTTTAAATAATAATGAAGGCGAGCATGGTCCCTTTTCAAAAATTCCAACTAATTCTTCATTTCGTTTGTGCACTAGGTTTCTTTGCAGTGAGGGGTGAGGGACGCGGAGGTAAGATCTAACTCCTGCCTGCTGTTATGAACGACCCACGACCCACAGAGTCTAGGAATTCCAATTCGTTTGTTTTTGTGTATATAGAATTCATTCAAAATCGAACGAATTTCAAATGTGTTTAATGTTCGTGTGGTGACAGCCAACCTCGTGGGTTTTCTCCAGGTCCTCCTATTTCCTCCCACTGCTAAACCCCCATACGCGCAAGCGAATCATTGAAATAAAATTAAACCATATGTTAGTCCGGAAATGACCCAGTTTATGACGAGTGGACGTTAAACCCCATTTATCTGTCTCTTTGTGGTGACCGAATTTATCATTCTTGATAGTGTATACGTATCTCCCTACTGATTGGTATGAATCGTTTGCTAAGAAAATGAACATCCGTTTTACTTCGGTCAATCAGTGCAAGTAACTGCTAATGGTGGATGAACTTAATTGGGGCCTTTGTAACAGTATGGGTCAGCTTTTGTTGGCTACTATTAGTATCCAAACATATAATTCTGTTAAGCATAGATTTACAAAGACGGTAGACCAATTTTTAGGAGATAAACACTTCCTGTTTGACATTTACAGGGGTGTTATTGTCCAATAGACATGTCCTGGCAATAACACCCATCTTAATGCCAAACAGGAAGTGTTTATCGACATTGTAACATGCTATTTACGATTTTAAAAGAAATTACTAAAACAGAGGGGTGTTATTGTCCAATAGTATAGACAGTGTCTAATTGACCAACGCGGGGTTCACTCCTTTAAGAGATTAAAAGCATGTTACAAATTCCTATTAATTTGTTTCTCACTAATAATGGTGCATATCTATAAGGGGGAAAGGGGACACTTCGACAAAACCATTTGCTGATCTTCCGTGTTGTTCACAATGTTTTTTTATTGTTGCGAACCGAAATTGTAGACACTACAAGACTATAAACCGCGTATAACCCTGCATAAAGAGACCAGGAGTAAATAAGTGGATAATTTTGACGGATGCAGGTACAATTTATTACTACACGCTTCGCAAGTTAAAGGAGCTAAATCGTTAACATTTGTGAACTAGAAATTGAAACAAATGCATCGAAGCGTATAAAATTATGTAAAACGAATGTATGTAAACTGATCTACATTCAATCGTTTCTGTTTTTATACGCCCACATTTTCATGTGGACGTATTATGTCGTCGCCCCTGTCCGTCTGGACGTCCGTCCGTCCACAATTGTTTGTGGACTCGCTACAGGTCACAATTCTTGTCCGATTTTGACGAAACTTAAAATATAGGTTTATCCCCGAAAGATCTCGACTGCTTTCGATATTGGCATGTATCGGATCAAAACTTCATGGATTATGGCCCCTGGTTGTACGAAAAATCACGTTTTTAGCTTGTGGACCCTATAGAGGTCACAATTTTGAACCGATTTTGATGAAACTTGACATGCATGTTTATAACCCAAAGATCTTGGTTCCTTTCGATATTTGCGCCTATCGGAACTTAATTTTAGCTTGTTGTACCTCTGGAGGTCTCAATGTTTACCCGATTATATCACCGTTACACCCTAAGGAAGGTTGAGTTCAAATTTTGGAAAAATCGGACCAAAATTACCATACAAAATGGCCGCTGTTTGTACGCGAATACTGTTAAAAATGGTATATCAAGGTTGTGGACCCTGTAGAGAACACAATTTTAATTCGATTTTGTTGAAACTTTAAATGCATGGTTATAACCCAAAGATCTTGGTTCCTTTCGATATTTGCGCCTATCGGAACTTAATTTCCTGAATTATGGCCCCTGATTGTCCGACAAATAACCTATTTTAGCTTGTGGTACCTCTGGAGGTCACAATTATTATCCGATTTGAAAAAACGTTTGATTATATCACCGTTACACCCTATGGAAGGTTGAGTTCAAATTTCAGTAAAATCGGACCAAAATTACCATACAAAATGTCCGCCATTCGTACGCGAATTCTGCTAAAAAATGGTATATCAAGGTTGTGGACCCTGTAGAGGTCACAATTTTAATTCGATTTTGATGAAACTTGAAATGCATGGTTATAACCCAAAGATCTTGGTTCCTTTCGATATTTGCGCATATCGGATCGTAACTTCCTGAATAATGGCCCCTAATTATACGCAAAATCGTCTTTGTTTAGCTTGTGGTCCCTCTGGAGGTCACAATTATTATCCGATTTAAAAAATCAACCCCCCAAAAGGTTTGAGACCGTACGTTTTCCTTGGCTGCCGTATCTACCATATGACCGTAAGAGAATACAGGCTTTTAAAAGGGATATAAAGCAAATTTTTTGGACGTTCAAACTATAAATGACTTTATTGCCCACGTGGTAATTTGTGCCTACGACAGTCTCCAGCGCTATAGTAATGCATCTTCCTGAAGCAATGGCCTGATAAATCCCTCTCTGGCCATTGCTGGACTGGCTTCTGATACTTGAACTTTTGAGGGAGTGTCTTTCCTGCCCGTTCAATCAAATATTAAATAAGTACAGCAACATGACAGTCCTTCGTTTAATCTGAGGTCTTCCCTAAAACGCTGGACAGTGATTTCAGGTATTAAAAACGGTGTAAGTCTGTTCGTCTCCATACAGTATTGTTTATTTCATGTCAATGTTGAAAGCCTCGTTTGTTACGCAATTAGTTTTACTGCAATATTCTGCTATGCGCTGGTTAATTGGGTAATGACTTGTAACGCAGTCAGTGATTGGTAGTTAACCGGACAATTGATCCATCATAATTTAGAACAAGAATGTTCCCTCTTTATAGTAGTGTTAAGTCAGTGTGATTAGCTCTAATCAAACGGAACACTGTGCTGAGTATGTAGTAATGTAGCAGGGCGATTCTTCGGTTATAAATATACACTGGAATTTATAACATATCCTATACACAGAACATAAAGTCTGGCAAGCAAAGTGACTTCCCTGGAAACGGGATAAAGTCTATAATCTTAAATGAATGTACAATGCGGTAGGCCTATTTAAAGAAGCTAGTATCTAAGGATTAAATATACACAATTAATGAACGTAGTTAACGAATTATATCTCCAATACAGTAAGAAGACCTTTATTGTTATTAATTTAATAAAACTACAATTTATATTTCCAGATTGAAAAGATAGAGATACTGACGTCAAATATTTAATCCAGTACTGACGTCAATTATTAATCCAGTTTATGCAGTTAATATAGCTTCAAAATGGTTAATTTTACACTGACAGATAATATTTCCATCGCGTACAGTAACTTTTCTTCCGGACAAATGCATTATATCAAAGTAGTGACGGTGTTGATGTATTCACTGGTTATATTTGTAGCAGTTGGTGGCAATCTAGCCGTCTGCTATATAATTCTGTCAAGTCGCAAGATGAGAACGGTTACAAACTTCTTCTTGTTGAATTTAGCCTTTAGTGACGTTGTCAAGGCTGTTATATGTTGCCCGTTTACTTTCGTATCCAACTTTATTCTCATGTACTGGCCTTTCGGAACCATCATGTGTCCGCTCGTTACATACATGCAGATCGTTGTTGTGCTGCTGTGTGCTTTTACTTTGGTGGCAATGAGTCTGGATAAGTATATGGCTATAGTGTATCCATTAAAGCCCAAGCTATCGCGAAGACACGCCAAGTATATCATTTCTGTGACATGGATTCTAGCGTTCATTCTGCCAGTTCCCACTGCTGTTACCTCAACCATATACTATTCCAACATAACAGATCACCCGTCGGCCATGGGACAATGTTTGGAGCAATGGAATTACCCAGCTCAAAAATATATCTACAGTATTGTAGTGATGCTGCTGCAGTATTTTGTGCCTCTGCTCGTTCTATTGGTTACAAATGCCCGAATAGGTTACATAGTGTGGATTAAGAAAACCCCTGGTGAAGCTGTAGAGGGGAGAGATCAACGCATGGCGGCTTCTAAACGAAGGGTATGTAGACTTTTTACAATTATGATTTATAAACCACGGATCCTGCTCGCGAATCTTGATTGTAATGGTCAGAACCATGCATTTATTGCTTACCAAGGCATTATCATGTCCAACAATACAATAATTGAGAATAAAATATTAAAATCACATTAAATCTGGAGGCTTTATAAACCAAATCGAACGTTTCTTCAATGAATTAAGAAAACTGGCCAGGAGTTTAATAATTAATAACTGTATAAATCACGATTGTTGAAGTAAAGTATTCTGTTCTGTCAACAACATCTCTGTCAAAAAATGATATTTCACCAAATGAGTAAAAATGACATATTTTTGGATTTATTTTCAATGAAATGGGGTTGGACGTCCTACTGTTTTGCTCCTTAACCGGGCTAATGAAGTCGGACATACGCCATACAGTGTGCTATTAGGAGATTTTGCCCGGGCAGCGACGCTACGACCTACTCTTATCTCGAATTCCAACACTGTTAAGGAACTTTTACGTGCACGCCAATGTGGACACGGGAACTCGGTTTTTCGTCCAATCCTAACGACTAGACAGCTGTCCTTGTCAGGCCCTCCGTCCCGCATCACTGACAGGGGGAAACCACGCCGGAAAATCTGGATGAACTTTCTCGGCCAATGCAGGGATCGAACACCCTACCTCCAGACTACCGAGCCAGCGTCTTACCCACTTAGGCACGTGATCCCCTATTTTCAATGAATCGTTGTATAATATATATCACATCTTGTATGAATGTATTTTCTTTAAATTCCAGTTGGTCAAGATGATTATAATAGTGGTGACTATTTATGCTGTATGCTGGCTCCCTCTACATGTTTTGACGCTCATTGGAGATCAAAATCCAGACATTTTTGATGCTCCATATATGATGTACGTGTGGATGAGTGCCCATTGGCTTGCCATGAGTCACTCGTGTTATAACCCATTTGTGTACTTTTGGATTAACCCGAATTTCAGACAAGGTATAAAGCGGATATTCTACCTCTGTACGTTTGCAAACTCCAGAAACAACTCTTATAAAATGTCTAACTACGGCGAATATAGTAGCCATCAATCTTCTGCCAAAAAAACGAACAGCTCCAATCTCAATATAAAGTACTCATTATAAATGACATAATTATTGAGCCTCTTAACTCTTAAACTGGTGTTTCCTGTACTAAATCCTAATATTATTGTGAACATTTTTTTCGAGATTGTTCACAGTTGTTGCTCTTTATTACTGGAAGTGAATGAATGTTGTTGTGTTTTTTAATAATAGTTTAATGGTATTCTTTTTCAAGCTGCGTATTTCACTGGTATGCACATCAACTAGACATTCAAATTCTCTGTGATATAGATAAATAACCTACTTGGAAAACAATGTTCACTGTGGGAGATCATTCAGTAAACTTACGAGGAGCAACCATTGCTTTGCATGGGGTTTCTCTCACCAAATTTCGAAAAAAACGCCGATTTTATGTTAAATTTAGTGATGGGGGATATTTCATATGCTGTGATAGAGACACAGATGGTTCATGCACTAAAATTGGCTTTTTTCGAAATTTGGTGAGAGAAATCCCATGCAAAGCAATGGTCGCTCCTCGTATGTTTACTCAAAGATCTCCCACAATGCACATTGTTTTCCAAATGGGTTATCTATCTATATTAAGATACAATTATTTAATACATTTAATGATCTGTTTGGTGCAGCAGAAAGGAGGACGTTAAACCCACCTTTAATTTACATTAATACAATGGTGATCCAACGTGATTATTATTCGTTGATATACGTTTGAATAAATACATTGCATTGTCGTCTTACGTGTGACAGTTTGGTCATTTCGGGTGGCAGAGCAACGAATTACCTATTTGATTTAGGTCAAAGCAAATTGTGTTGTTCTTCTTCTTAGTGTTTAACGTCTGTTTCCACCAAAGGTGATATCACAGACAAGTCTTATTTTTCTTTATTTTTAATATTTTATTGGATTGCATACGCTGGTTTGATTCGTGAGATTACAGTCCATATGCAGATTACACTATTTTGCCTGATTACACTATTTTGCCTATACCGTTTTTTAGGACTTTGAATTTTGTCTAATGGTTTGGATTGTTCGTACTTGTTTTTTTTTTATTATTATTACAATGGATCTTCGTTGAAATATTCCCAGATATAAGTGTTGCGGCATGACCAAGTATTACTATTCTAGAACTACCTACTTCAAGTAAAAGATGCATTATGTAAAAGCTAAATTTACCAATTGAAGCTCTTTATTTAAGCTTTAAATGGTATATAAATAATTATTTAGACACGCATTCAGACCACTGTCGGGTTAAATAATAGATGGAGTAGACAAGGACTGCCACATCTTGGAAAATCGCATATTATCGTAGAAATAGTACTAATTGACAATCTATACTAGTTACGCCATTTCTTGTCAAAACTTCGAGTTTTGGGGAAATCAAGAAGGCGACAATGTCTAAAAATGTTCCTCCGCAGTGGCAATTTCATGACACCTGTATTACTCACCTGTCGTAGAAATGATCTATGTGTTAAAATTATATTTGGAATGTGTTTAACCAGTTCTATTTCATATGTGATAACGACTGTCACCAATATGGTCCTTTAAACAGGCAACCTGACGGTACTCCGTGTCATGTACGGACTTGGACTCAAAACTTGATCAATTTATTTATTTTCAATAACTATTTTGAAACCTTTATAGCACGGACGGACAGCTCTGTGTCTAAATCTTACATAATGTATCCTGGTAGAAAACAACTGTATATCCATATAACACATCTGATCAACTTAATATATACTCTATTTTATTTTGACCTTAAATAAAGAGGCTTAACTCCTCCCGTTAAAAGCTCAATACCACTCTTGTTGTAACTGAATAATATATAAAATGCACTAATCATTATTCTGGTCAACAAATTGTACTATTTTACAATATTCCAATTAATTGTTGATACAAATTCCATCTTAACACACCTAATTTAAAAATTTGAAAAGATTAAACTAAATGGTTTGAAAAGCCTCACGTAAACCTATTCAAACGTAGCTTGGATTTAAAAATATTTTCGAACCCTCTGGACAAGTTACATGTAATAGGATGTAATGGATAATTTACAAAACAGGTAGGCCACTTAAACATCTATTACTTAGAATATGGCTACTTATTATTTTCTGGAGCTGCCAAGCCAGTAAGAGTGTTATTGTCCCTTTAAATGATACTCAATTGCTTCAATGGCGTTTAGTAATTGAACTGGAGTATACGGGTCACAATTCTATGGAATACAATTACTGCTTATTACTGGGCGACGTTTGGACTAGGCTTCTCTATTTATTACCACGTACGGACTAGGATTCTCTATTCATTATCGAGCAATTGCAGTAATTATTAATAATAAATAGAGAAGCCTAGTCGAAACGTGGCTCAGTAATAAGCAGTAATTGTATTCCACAGAAGTGTGACCCGTACAAAGGATAATCAAGAAGAATGAATTAGAATTTAAGTGTATTATGTAATGAATTTTGTACCCAATTTCACAAATAATCAGGTTTCAGCACAACTTTTAATGCACTAAATTACAATAAGTGTTACGTCATTGTAAAATCAACAACCTATCTGTTTAAGCCTGAATAAATTATTGTGATTGATATATTAAGTAGAATTTCTTGTGTTTACCTTATTATTGATAGTTTAGAAAAGAGAGAGAGAGAGGGGGAGAGGGGGAGGGGGGTAATGTCCGATCGACACAAACTATGTCATTTTGGGGCTAACATACATATGGTTTAATTTTTTTTGAATAATTCGCTTGTGTGTAGGGTACTTAGCAGTGAGGGGAACCAGGTTGGTCAGGCGACCCTTCTCACGTGCAACCCGGGATTCGAAACCACGCCAGTTGACTCAATGATAGGTTTTATGATACAGCACCAACGTGCTAACCATTCGGCCATCAAACCCTCCGCAGAGTTTAGAAACATTTTGGGGAACAACTGTACATTGTGAACCAGTTCAGAGGACCGCTTTGAACGTTATTGTGGAATCTTGTTAAGCATAAATGTTCAAACATAGACTTTTTCAGAAAGCCCGAGAATAGTTTCTGACATAACCCACCTTTGGATGACGATATATGGTTTCCGCTTTATTAGGTTGTCAAGATTATTGGACCGAAGTTGTCTGATTGGTTTACAACGATTAACAATTGAGTTTTCTAAATTTTAATGAACTGTCTTGTAGCTTACAAAAAGTGAGCTGACTATTGATTTTTTTTGTAAAGTTGTTTTTCTTTACCGTCCCGTGAAAAGACGCCAACATCCAGGGCCCTATTAAAGGGTGTGCTGACTGGGGTGCAGGCAAGGACCCCGATATTAAATGGGAGCCCAGACTAGTTTTTCATATACAAGGATTTTTTTCATTTTGTGTGTTAACCAATTTTAAGGAGACTCTAGACATAAACGGACATCTGAATTGTATGTTTTTACCAACTTTTAACCTATAAAGTGTAAATAATTTAATTAAATCAACCTGTCCATAATATCATATATAATGTATTGGACGTTAAATCTTTAATAAACAACAAGTTTTTAACAAATGTTCAATTAACCCACCCTCTGACGAGCAGGATGGTGCAACGGTTACAATGTGTTAAGCATCAATGTTAAATCTGCTTATAGCTTGTTTTTTTGGGATACAAATGCTGTATAATTAATTATGCACTTATTGACATGTCAATCCCGCAATCAACCCCTTTAGACCGTGATATTTAATGGATTAGAACACACGAGCTGTATAACAATTCAACGATGAAATGGCTAATCGAGTCTTTGTTTATTATCGTAGCAATGGTACTTGACAATGGAGACAATCTTGTCGAAACTTCAAGAAGTTATAATCCCGTTCACATAGGATAAAGTAATCTTTTTGTAAGCCCCATATTTAATATGTAGTTTTTAACAAATGTTAGAAAGCATTGGGAGCATGAGAAAACCCAAACGATTTCAGCGTACCGCGACTTTTTATTCCGGAGTTATCCCCTTTTGTCCAAAACTTTGTGAAGGCTACGGAATCTGTAGTTTTTAACCGTTGTTTTTCAAATTTGGTGGGAAGCATCGGGATCATGAGAGCACGAACCTTATTCAGTTCAAAAGGTATACTCTCTGATTAGAAACCCTGTAAACGCGATAGAGGTTATCGTTTTTAAAGAATCTTTTTTCAAAATAGGTGGAATAGTATTGGCGGTCCTATTGAGGACGAACTTTTATCAAAAATCAGCGTTGATGCTTCCTTATTCAAAAGTCTCCAATATTTAGTAAATTTGTTTCAAATATGGTGTGATGCAATAGACCATGAATGGGGGACAGAATCCTCTCTAAATTCGGCATACCATAACTGTTCAAATTTGGTGTAAAGCCTTGTGGATCGATATGCAGCGTACTACGATCTTCCATTGTGGAGGTGACCCCCTTCGCGAATGCGATGGAGATCAGATTATTAGAAGGTATTTGATCCTTTTCAAATTTGTTCAACAGCCCAGCTTTCCTTTTGTAAGATGCTGTCGTGACATAGCTACTTTGCGTGACCATCTTTCATTGGAACAACATGAATAGCAGGAACGACCAGCTCACGATCTAAATCTTATATAGGGCATTTTTTTGTAGTAGTAATTATGTTTTTTATAACAAATTTCTATTTGGCATTATCGAATGTAATCTCTGTCCAAATAGAATACATATTTTTGCAAACCCATACAATCCTTGTGCAGTGTTTAGTATAACCCGTATGTACGCGTGGAAATCAAAGCTTTGTTCCGATAATTGTATTTCCAGGTAAAAAAAGAATCGCCATACAGGGAAAAAATATCGCCAAAAAATTCGCTAAATTGAAATTTTTTAGAGCCAAAATTATACATTTTTTTCGCGATTGGCGAATTTGGCGATCGACAGTGTGAGCGCTGCTAATTAAAACAAATTGTGCCCAAAGACACGCTTAAAGTAACAAGTCGTTTTATATGTTCAAACAGTTGCTTCTTTGCTCATTACAGCCAGACCCGATAGATAAAATACGGTGTATCTATCGTAAATATGACATTCTGCGTTAGCGATTTTCTATAACTACTGTACTTGTCAATCAGTTAATATTTGGAGTATATGAAAGGTTTAATATTAAGGCTTCTACCATACCACAGTTTATATCAATCTAAACATTATCTGGCAATCTTCTTGATTGACATATACAGTGGCAAGCATTAAATAGCCTCGCAGACGTATTAAATGTTAGAATGACAGCATCGGACTATTAAATCGAGTTTCCTAACTAGTCGCGCACCAGCTGTATATCCGTCTAACTTTTAGCCTGATTTCCGCCGATTACATCAACCGCGACTACAGCGTGGTTATATTCAATTCATTTCATCTACAGTGTACTTTTCTGATATTTAGTGGCATATCTTTAATGTCTGGAATTTGACAAAAAGTAAACAACATATGTCAAGTAAACTTAAATGCGAAACTAAGAATTATTATCCGGAAAATAGAATTTATCACCATACGGATAAATATGAGAAGCCAAGACGGCTAAAGGGTTAACCCGATATATACTTTGCGTATCACAAGAATACGAGGCCTTTAAACAAAAATTGTTTTCATTTGAGTTTGGCCTATTCAATGGAGTGGTTGACGTATAGGTATGGATTAGTTATTATTAAACCAAGTTATGATTATTCTATATCTGAAAACATACATATATAGAGAAGACAGGGAAATAGCCCAAATCTGTTCAGTTAATAATGACTGGTGATATTTTTACAGTAGAAAGCAGGATCTAGGATTCTGGTACATTTGAAATGAAATGAAATGGGGTTTAACGTCCTCATGTTCCGCTCCTAAGCTGGGCTAATGAAGACGGGCGTGCGCCATGCCATGAGGGAAATTTTGCCCGGGCAGCGGAGCTACGGCCTGTTCTTTTATCGAATTCCATCTGCCAAAGGTTCTTTTACATGCACTCCAATGTGTACACGGGACCTCGGTTTTTCGTACCATCCGAACGACTCGACAGCTGTCCTTGTCAGACCCTCCCACCTGCATCGCTGACGATGGAAAACCACGCCGAAAAATATGGATGAACTTTCTCGGTCAATGCAGGGATCGAACATCCGACATCCAGGCTAGCGAGCCAGCATCTTACCGACCCGACCTCCAGGCTAGCGACCCAGCATCTTACCGAGTTAGCCATACAATGGTAAGTTATAAATAACACAATCGACATCATTATATATTAAATCGTAGATTATCCCAATTAATTTGTATAAATTCCCAATCCTGTTAACAAGATGTTTCCAATTATCACAGGTCCAAGGGGGTGTTTATTATAAACCCAGAAAGAAATAAAAGTAAATTGATAGGATTTTGTGAGGCAAGACACTGATCGATTCTACATAGACATAAGATAATGATTGTATTACGGCGGATCAAGATATCGTTAATACTATAATCTCGGGTGTTGTTGATTCAATAACCATCAGGTCAGTTAGCTACATCTGTACCGCAGTGAATCTATCAAGTGGCACAATTACATTAACTCTACATGATAATGATTTGTTTGTCTCCTTCAAATGAAATAAATTGTATAGATTATGGAATCATCGCTTTCAGGAGTAAGAGTTTATACCTCTTGAGTCAGAATCTTATTAGATTTCTTTTTTTTAAACCATAGACAAGTCGTTTCTCACTACATAAATCCTCAAGCGAATTGAGAAGTCAATAAATGTTATTTAGAATCGTGTAGGTGTACACATAGCGTTTACGATAGCCGTGGTGTCTGTAAATGGCTGTATGGAATTTGGAATCCTTTTAGAATCGAATGATCTATAGGGCAACACTAAATGGCCATGATTTACGGGGTCTGGGGGGGGGGGGGCACCCGGCACAGTTGGTATTTTAGACTTATGGGGTAGGTTGCTCAAAACGAAGTTTTTTTTACGATCCGTTAAACTCTAACGGATCTATATCTTGTTAACGTGTTGTTTGTTAAATTTACATCAGAAAACACTATAGAATACTTTATTTTTTCTTTTAGAAATATTAGCATAAATCTGTGGGAAAAATTCGCACCACCGAATGTTTGGGGCCTTTATTTCCAGCAACAACCTTTCTCTCCGTTAAAGTTAACCGATCGTTAAAAGATAACAGAGCTTAGAGCAACCGGCCCCAAAATTCGGCATTACCCCAACCGTTGCCCCCCGCTGGCTACGGGCCTGCAGGGCAAACTACCAGATTAGAAGAGGAAGAGGAACCGAAGTTGGTGATATCGCCCATCATTTTTTTTTAATTATTATTATTTTATTTTATACAAATCCAACATTGAACAAAAAAGATAAATTACCAACCCAAAAATGGTGATGTTGTATAGAAGGCCAAATTTATGAAATATTGAAATTTAATCATTTGACAATTTTGTTCCGTTGAAGTTACTGGCGACCAAAAAAAGGAAATGTTGTATTTTTAAAAGAGTTTGCACGATCTGAAATCGATAGCTGTCGTTATGTGCTCCAAATAACTAGTCTAAATTGTTTATCAGCATTCTCTCCTTCCACAACGTACATTTATTCATATCAAATTACATTTTATACCCCATATAACATATCATTCATAATCATTTTAATGATACATATGCCAGTTTAGCGAAAATGAAGTAGTCCGTACTTAAAATGTTAGTTTAAAAAATAGATTGCGTAGGAGATTAATACGCTTTTTGGTTAGCCAATTTATATCTTACGCTTGATTTACAAGTATCTTTTTCTCTCTAAACTCAATTATGTTATCTTAATCAAGATTAAATGATTACTCTACACGCCGACGCGGTATCTTGGGAAAAGTAAATGTTTTTTTTATTATGTTTCCATAGTGATAAATCCATTGCAGATCTTCAGACATATATGTACTTCTTTAATGTCCTATCCTAGTCCAGTAAACTACAAATCGGTATCCCAAATTGAAATGTACACGGCTAAGGGTACCAAAATACTAGTACGCCCATTAACAAAAGTTGAAATTAAAGGAGCTAAATCGCTAACATTTGGAGCCTAGAAATTCATAAAAGTGGTTCGCAACGCATATAATACTGTAATACGAATGTATATAAACTGATTTACATTCAATGGTTTCCGTGTTTACTCCAATTTCAAATCAGTTATGTTTGGCGAAATAAGCCAGCAACGTCAATCATGTGCAAAAGTCGGGCGTCTAGTTATTCCAGTCTACTAACTCCGTCTGACTTATTGCAATGTGTCTAGCCTCGTCCCTCGAGTCTCTCAATACAACTGGAGCTGAAGCGCATTATGGTACACGATTCGTGTACCAATGTTAAAAAAATATTTTTTCTTAAATATCGGATATCAGAAGCTCATCTTTTCCCGGTAAGTTTACATCAGCAATGTTGATTTAAATTGACCAATAATTTGTGTTTTCGATGTCGACGATTTTGGAGGATTTTGAGTTACGGACTTAGGTCCTTTAAAGAAGAATAAAGAAAGTGTGCTTCGCGAACATTGTGCAATTTACAGAATAAAGGCTAAGATTATATTGTTCATTCAAGATGGAATATTGAGTATTAGAAACGCTGAAACAATTCCCCCCAAATTATTAAACGTTCTCAAAATAGCCGATTCATATCTCTAAATAGGCATGAACGGTGTCTCAAGAAGATCATTGGATAACAGATATTAAACGGATAAAGCGATGTCTGTCTTTAATATGACGATAACAGTCTACATTGTATCTTTAAAGGACGTAAAGATTTATTCCTTGGAAATGAAATGAAATTGGGTTTAACGTCCTACTGTTCTGCTCCTAAACTGGGCTAATGGAGACGCGACCATACGCCATGAAGGAAATTTTGCCCGGGCAGCGGCGCTACGACTTACTCTTATATGGAATTCTAACTGCCAGGGAGTCTTTTACCTGCCCTCTTATGTGTACATGGGACCTCGGTTTTTCGTGAAATCTGAACTACTAGCTGTCCTTGTCAGGCCCTACGTCCTGCATCACTGACTAGGGGAAACCACGCCGGAAAATCTGGATGAACTTTCTCGGCAAATGCAGGGATCGAACACCAGACCTCAAGGATTTATTGTTTGGAACCGTGAAATAGACGAAAATGGGTATAAAAGTACACAAATAATAATGTAAACAATGCGAGTGTATATATAGTGATTTTATTATTATTATATATTTCTACAGCTCTTCACTATATCCGGTGATATTTCTAAGCGCCTTTTAAAAATGTCACAGTTTGTAGTATTATTTAAACAACTGTAGTATTTTTCATACTGACGATTTGGGCTTTCCTGTTTGTAGAATGTGAATTTTATTGTTTTATTTAGGAGGAAGCAGTATCAGAAACAAAGCCTCATTGTGTAAATAATATCCGATGAATTGCGGATGTGGACACTCCGGATACTAGACTACATTAAACACCCTGTTGTATTAAAATTGAGACGACGAATCCTGCGGATTTTTGTTGAATCAAGATTAAATGATTACTCTACCGTGTTGGCGATCTAGAGGTTACGATTGTTATCTTATTGGCTGTAAGTCGATACATAGCGTTTATCTAACTAAGAAGCCGATACTTTTCACTGATTTACAATAAATAATTTTAAAATCTTGCGGGTGCTCTAGAATTTAAAAGTTATCAGCCGAATAACTTGCGAAGATTTTGAAGGATATTGACTTTAAAAAATTACTGCTAGTTATTGCCTTTTAACACTCTGAAACCCCCTGTGGTAGCCCAGTCCACTATACACCTAATTTCAGTCTTGTAAAGCCCAAGTGTAGCCGCCAAACCTGAACAGACAAACGACAGTCACAGATATTGGTACGTGCAGATACGTGTCGATACGACCAAACCGATTGCTACAACTGACGATAAGACCTGATAGTTATTAGCACTATATACAGGCACCCGTAAAAACAAATAAACGATTAAAACAGTTAGACTTTTTAATTTCAACTCGATGATGTTCTATCACTAAATAATCCCAAATTTAGTGTTTTTTTAAAATTCATATATCATGATGAGCACGACACAAGGACTCGGACTAGTAATTGTTTGTGGTGCGAGTTATAAATAGACAATTTTTCCCGTATATTTTTCTCCTGCAGTTTTGGGTTAACTTTTTGGTGTAGAATAGAAGAAACGGGATCAAATTTGCAATTTCAGAGCAGTTTTGGGTGATACTGGTGATATTACAGTGAAGGGATAGGGGGTGTAAAGTGTCTTTCTGCAGAGCAACCATTGTGTCGGAAGTGAGATTTTCACCCCAGTCAACTTCAAATCCCCGAAGCGAAAAATCAAAAACGGTCTACCCCCTACAAATTTATGATGAGTAGATTGCCAAATGTGGACACCATTATGCATATAAAGATTGGAACCAACGGGATGTTGAGCAAAACGCTACAGCCTGTTATGTTACAGCCATTTAACATTGAAGGATAGATATTTTCTCAGCCACTTATTTCCTGAAGTTTGAATTTTGAATAGGAAGTGTAAGAAAAGGTAAGAATAATTCTTTTTTATTGCCCAGTAGTATGTTTTTGGGGTATTTTATATCAAAATAGCCATTAGTGGGGTTATCCGTTGGCTGAGTGTGAATTTGGGGTGTAAATGTTAACATTTCGCTCACTATGATGTCAAAACATGGTTAGGTCTAAAAAATAAGGCCATCTCAACTGCACATTTGGTCCAAGGTCTCGAGATGTAAACAGGACTGACCCTAACCCTAACCCAAGACCCAGTCATTACCCTAACCCACAATCTTGTTTACAAAATCACGTGCTATCAGTCCTATTTACACGTGACCTTGATTGATATTTAATTTATCTAATCTTTTTACAGAATGCATTTATGTTCAAAAATAAAATGTTATGTGGAACTCAAAATTCATGTCCTATTAAATTTCCGTCTGAAATTCTGCAGTTTTCTGATGTATTATAGTGTTTACAGAATGCTGCACTGCTCATCTGAAAATGCATGGATTTTCATAATCTTTGGCCAGGGCATTACATATATGTTTGTTTGTATGATAACAACAGATTTGTTCAGACAGCCGCAACATGTGAGGTATAGAGGTCTCAGACTAGTAATTATTTCCCCTTATTACAGCCATATGTGAGGTTATAACCATTTAACATTAAAATCGATGGTCAAATAATTACTAGTCTGAGTCCATTTAAAATACTGCTGACAGCGACATTAACGCTTCCTATTTGGATCTGCGTCTCGATTTCGATAATTGCCACAAACTTATTGTTCAACTTCAATTTATTAGTAATAACAACCATCCATCACCAGCTTACGTAGTGTATATGTCTCCTTTAAACCAATACGCGTGAGCTTGTTCCTTTTACCCTGGTTTTTAATACGATTTATTAGTAAATATAACATGTCTCTTTCGGCTATTGTTCTAGATATACTTAATTGACGTTTAGACGTCTTTTTCTTGATTATGTCTACGACACTTGTTACAACTGTCCATCATGTACATTATGCATATACATTAGACAGTCCATTTGCTTATTACGTTATTTTACCGACATTTCGTCTAATGGCCTCATATTACACTATATGGCGTATGCCTGTCTTCATTAGCCAGGTTAGGAGCAGAACAGTAGGACGTTAAACCCCATTTCATTTTATTTCGTCGAATGGATTGGATGCAACACTGGCTGGTGTGACCCGAGGCAGGGTAAGCTTTCTCTTCCGGACATCTGTTACCACTGTTCATCGTGTATTCTGTCCATGATAAACAGTTGATTTACTTATTACAATATTTTGCCGATACCATTTTTTAGGACTTCGACCTTTGCCTAATGCTTTGGATTGTTCGTTCTTGTTCTTGGTTTATTTATTTAAATGACTTATAAGAATGTTGTAAAAATGATACACCAGTCTAACAATCAATATTAAGAGTATAAATATTTCATCTTTTTTGTGGTGTGGTAATGGGTAAATGGTGTTCGCGATTATTGCATTCAATTTCTTTGTCGTCACGTTTAACACATTATTGGCGTGCACAACTGTTTGCTTTTATAGGAAGCTCGTGTTCTGGGTCTAATAAATATATGTAACAATTAGATCTCTGCGTGCGTGTTGATTTTCTCCCAAAAGATACATTTTTTAGGCTGTAGGTTTTCTGATGTTTTGTTCAGATTAACACGCCAAGATTCATGTAGATGAATTTGATCTTTATATTCAAAGTCATCG
Source organism: Patella pellucida (assembly GCA_917208275.1). Lineage (NCBI taxonomy): Eukaryota > Metazoa > Mollusca > Gastropoda > Patellidae > Patella > Patella pellucida. The sequence goes on from OU795036.1 coordinate 78,443,226, forward strand.
ATCTAACGTGTTACTGTTATCCAGGGCTGTATTTAGCGGGGGTGCACGGTACATTGCCTCCCCCCGACAAATGGCGCCCTTCTGTTATCCCTTTCCAGGTCATTTCAAGATACAGGTATAGCAGGGAGCTTCATGGTCGAATTTATCTCAATCACAAACTTTAACACTTAAATTATTCAGGAATATAATGGTTAAACAAATATGTGATCAAAACTATTTTTTAAAGAAGAAAACGCATTTCTAAACACTTATGAGAGGTCGACAAAGTATGTTTTATAAAAAAAGAAATAAAATAAAATAGGGTTTAACATCCTACGTTGTAGTCAGACTGGGCTAATGAAGAAGGAAATTTTGTCTTCACAGCGGCACTACGGCCTACACTGTAAAAAAATATCTGTTTTCCAAATCCAAATTTTTTGTTTTTTGAAGGAAATTATCCGTATTATCACAGAAATATCTGTGATTTGAGATAAATAACTCGTATTTTTACCATAAAATCTGTTGTTTTAGTTGCGTTTCAGTCTTTGGACAGACAGGTCCGTATTCTTACATACTTATCCGTAATTAACTGATAGAAACTGTTTATTAACAATATAAATTAAATTATTAATCAAAAGACCTGTAATAATACAGAAAAACTTGCATATAAACGGCACTGTTCTGTTAATTCACATTGTTATACTGTTGGATTCGGTTAACGCATGCGCTTTGCTGACTTAACTTGTGGCGGTGAACGTTTGAATGTGCACTGACGGCGTAGAATAGCGAATAGATGGAAATCAACACTAACATGTGAAGGTAAGCCTTCCTAATAATATGTATGTGTGAATGCAAATCTACAGCATAAGTAGATATTCGGTATGTTATTGGGTTTAAAGACACGACCTCGGTACTGTCTGGTTAGTTTGCTTGGGGTTTTTTATGTTTCGAATCTATATGATCAATACACATAGTGGCCATGCAAATGCATGTTGTATTGTGAATTTGAAATCGACCATGTTATTTGAAGCCATTCACGATTTCTTGCTCTTAATTTCTGTCATTTTTAATATTTTTGTACATTCTTGACTGAAGAAAAAAATACTTCTAGTCACTGTTAAAAATAATTCTGTAAAAAAACTGAAAAATTCTGGCAGCAGATTCACCAGATTTTTTCCTGTAATTTTACAGAATTCATCTGGCAGAAGATTTACCAGATTTTTTCCTGTAATTTTACAGAAGCATGTTTCTGTAAAATTACAGGAAAAAAGTCTGGTAAATCTGCTGCCAGAATTTTTCTGTTTCTTTACAGAATTATTTTTAACAGTGTACTCTTATATCTAATTCCAACTGTCAAGGGTTATTTTACGTGCACGACTATACGTTGTCCCTTGCCAGGTCCTCCGTTCTGAACCACCGACAAGGAGGAACCACGCCGCAAATACCCAATGAACTGTCTCGACCAACTCCAGGATCGAGCACGCGTCCTCCAGGTTAGCGAGTCAACATCTTACTCATTGAGCCACTGCCGTTATTTATACGCAAAGTGGTTTCAGGTGAATATATTACTTGGCATAACCGATTGAAATGGGTGGCGTATATGAATTCCAGAACGGGTCATAGAAACGACTCCAGTCCACGTTATTTTAAAACTTTAGTAGATCTACTATAATAATATTATTACATAAAATACGAAGCTTATAGGGTGAATATCTAGTATATTGTAGCATGGTGTTCGAGAAATGTCACAGGAAGGATTATGAATTAAATTCCTTTTGAAGTAAATGAATGTGTAGGGTTTTGTATTGATTCGGTTTTGCTTCTGTCGTGGAACAACCCCGTTTAAAAAGACACGTCGATATTCAAACTGTGTTGCTGGTTGCGAAGTGCCCCCGTAAAGTTCAAACTTCTGGTTCCCCGAACTGTAGGTCAGCCATTGATTGAACAAGTATGTCTTTATACCGTCCCAGACAGAAACACTCATTTTATTGACATTTTATAGCACAAATGGTGGGTGGGGTCACGATGGCTAAGTCGGTAAGATGCTGGCTCGCTAGCCTGGAGGTCGGGTGTTCGATCCCGGCACTGGCCGAGGCAGTAACTATAGTAATTAATATTTTCCTTCCGGCGTGGTTCCCCCTTGCCAGTGATGCAGGACGGGGAGCCTGACAAGGACAGCTGTCTAGTCGTTCGGGTGAGACGAAAAGATCCATTGGCAATTGGATTTCGATATAAAGGTAGGCCGTAGCGCCGCTGTCTGGGCGAAATTTCACTCATAGCACACTGTATCCCCGTCTTCATTAGGACGTTAAATCCCATTTCACTTCATTTAATTTTTATTGTACAAATGGAATTAAATGCTTAATAAACCATGTCTAAACTCAGCTATCTTTAAAATGTTATTTACCGGGAGAACACCTTTTATATAGAAAAGTCCATCACAACTTCGTAAGATTATTGAAAACCCGTCATGTCAGCGGCCACAACACTAATGCCAGTGTTACAAGACAGGGATGGAATTTCGCGTTTCTCAAGTATTCAGTACATACTGTCTGTGGAAATCAATTTTAAAAAAATACCGTTGATTATTGTTTAATGCGTTAATCGTATCAAGTAGGAGTGATGAACCATCGGTATTGATTACACCATTTATCCATCATTTCGACACGAGTTTTAAAGGAAATGAAGAAAATATAAAACAAAATCGTTTATATACGCCCACAATTCAATTTGGTCTTATTATTACCATCACCTGCGTCTGTTTCTTAGATGGAATCCATATCGGTCGTCTAATTCCATACCATAACATATATATGACCTTGTGTTTTGATACCCAGTTCTTATAAGATGTTCGTATTCATATTCCCCTGTTTGAGGGTATATCAGATCCATAATTTCCCGTTTTAGGAATATGAAACATGAAATCGAGACCTTGAGCTTATTGACCCAGTCGCTGATTTGGCAGATGGAGAAGTAGGAGGGGGGTGCAAAGTAAATTTCTGTTACCGATGTAAATAAATTCTATATTTTCGAAACTGCAGGAAAGATGTAGATATATGAAGATAGTAAAGCCCCAATACCACCCTTGTTGCAACTGAATAATATACCACAATCATCATTCTGGTCAACAAATTGTACTATTTTACAATATTCCAATTAATTGATGATACAAATTACATCTTAACACACCGAATTTAAAAAAAATTAAAAATTCAACTACATGGTAACAACATGGTTTGAAAAGCTTTACGTAAACACTTTCAAATGCAACTGGGATTTCAACAGATTTTCGAACCCTCTGGACAAGTGAAATAGGATGTAATGGATAATTTACACAACAGGTAGGACACTTAAACATCTAGTAGTTAGAATAAGGCTAAAATAAATTTCTGGGCCTATCAAGCCAGCAAGAGTGGTATTGTCCCTTTAAGTATTGTCTAATATTATAGCTGTATATATTCCTACTTATTTTATTATTATATTTATTTATATTTGATTAATTTTTTTTTTCTATGTATTTACTACTTGGAGCCACCTCGACCAATTCGAAGATAATAAAGTTACATAGAAGGATATGCTGTGTTATTCTCACAAAACCAACGTGAAGTCCGAATACCGAATACCTAAGAAGACTATCACCAGTCAAAACAGAGAAGAACCTGAGAGGAACAACCTGAGTGTCCCAACAACGATAAAACACACTGTCTGCTATACACTAATATCGATGCATTCGCTTATTTTGTCAATATCCCGGAAAATGTAAATATTTGATTTTAATCATGTCGGATTACATGTTTCTTAAATTCAATGCGTTTAGGTCAGTTCTGACGTTATTGGTTAAAAGTTTCCCAGTTGAACCAATGGCCTGTTAAACACAGACATTACTTCATACCAGTGGCTGCTTAAATTGAAACCCACAAATCAATGGGTTCCAATCTTGGTCGTTTCTGATGTGACAGGTTGAAAGTTTTAAGTTGAATCCTTGACCGGCTAAACACAGACATTAATTCATGTAAGTGACTGTTCAAATGATTGATTTGTACAGAATAACAAATAATTGTTGTATCTAAAAAAAGAAGGCGTTATATATAAGTCATTGTCGGTTACTGAATTATCATCATGGTTATGTCTAGATGACCAAACATTGAAGTAGCCAAGCCTCATCTACAACTTAGAGTGGTATCAAACCTCATAAAAGAAACACAGTTTAAAGTAGCTAAGTCTCTAACTTAATATCATCCAAAATCTTCGACAGTGAAAACACGAATTATTTGTCAATTTAAATCAACATTGATGTTGTGATCTTACCGGGAAAAGATGGGTTTCGGATATCCAATATTAAAGACAAAATAATTTTTTTTCCATAATGCGTTTCTTATCTGGATAACATACACAATAAATTCTATGTAGACTGGAATAACCAGCCGCTTGATATTTACTTTCGATTGAGACATCAGGCTATTTCGCCGAATATAACTGATTTGAAATGAGAGTAAGGACGGGAATGATTGAATGTAAATCCGTTTTTATACATTCATATTACATCATTATATGCGTTGTTATCCATTTGTGGCAATTTCTAGGTCTCGGATATTAGCGATTTGGCTTCATTAATATATTCTGTTTGGGATTATATCATGACTACGCATCTGCTTTGCTAATATCACACGTTTATAGACATTTCAATTATGCACTCACCACGCATGACAATTTAACATAGTTTTATTAAAGTTCAAGACGAAAGTATCGTCTACTTGACTGCATCAATTTATATGGGATATTGAAATCCGATAAAATGACTTTCCTGAAACGAAACAAAAGCTCACAAAATATCGGTCATTGTCATATCCGCTCAAACTTGCTATAACCACATCGTAGTTGTACAAGATATCACAAACGCCTCCGATTATGATTTTTATTATTTGAGGCTTGTGACATTCGGCATGGATTAGTTGATCCTACGAAATACAAGATGAGCTAACTATTTCAAACCCAGGGCCGGATTAACCATGCCATAAAATCATGTTTCCGGCCTCAAAATTTCTGAAAATTTCCAGAAAAGTAAGGCGCTCCCCCATAAAAAAAAATTAGCCCCCCCCCCCCCAAAAAAAGAAAACTCAGTTGCGTCCAGCCCCCTCCTCTAGAAATGTCATTGTCATCATTTCATAGCACTGGCATGGATTGGTCCACTGAAATAACGCCAGAATGTGCTAATTTTGTGGCATAATTTTATTTTTTTTCTGGTGGAGGTACCTATAAATGGCTCCACACAAGTGCCTGAAATGCCAGGAAATCATGTTTCCGGCCTTCAATTTCTGAAAATTTCCAGAAAAATAAGGCGCTCCCTCCAAAAAATTTGACAACCTTTCAATTATAAAATAATGCACTTGATTATGATCATATAGTGATGCTACTAAGGCACTGATAAGTCGGTCGGTTTTAATGGCGCCTACACCTGATCCAAACATTTTTATATCTCTTGTGTGAGGGCTATCGGGCGCCACCACAGGCGCGGACCCAAGGTGCGGACACCAGGTGCAAATGCCTCACTCAAAAAATCTGCCGCCATATAAAATGCAAAATTGCCACTCAGATATCTCCCCAATGGCAAAAAAAGTTGTTTCCTGCATCGTTATATTTCAAAATTTTCTGAGGGTGGACACAAGACAAGGGTGCCGCCGAAATAGGCGAAGGGCCTCTTCTATCACCTCTTTCTGGGTCACCCACCACATAACATTAAAGGGTTCTTGTTGGTTGCCCTTATTCACATTTGACAGGACCTTGATGGTCATGATTATAGATGTTCGTTCTGGTCGCCCTATCCCCGTCGCCTTATGGTGTTTCGGGCTAGTTCTAGTTTAGAGGATAAGGAGTTTTTCATTTTGGTGTGCTTAACATCAAAATGAGAAATAGTGCTGACGATATTGACACACGGGAGCGACGTTGATTTTTAAAATTTTCGGGGGGGGGGGGGGGGCTTCAAGACCCCTACCCCACGTACACACAGAATTCGATTGTAAATGTCTATTGTCAGTCCCGGCCGCAAGTACTATTTTCTCTGTGTGGTTGCGGCCCCTGGACCCTTGCCTATAAGGACCTACAATGGAAGCCCCCCCCCCCCCTGTAATCAAGAATTGCTTCCACCGGCCCTGAATGCACAAGAGACATGCACGAATGGGAATAAAAAGACCCAGCCAACAACTACTTGCGTTCTAGTATATTTTGGAAGTAAGATGGATATACAATACTTGTGTTATTAGATATCAACAACCAAATAGAAACAGGTTGTGGTAAACCGGCTTGAAGGTTGTAAGGAAATATGTTTGAAGGTTGTGGTAAACCGGCTTGAAGGTTGTGGTAAACCGGCTTGAAGGTTGTAGGGAAACATGCTTGAAGATTGTGGTAAACCGGCTTGAAGGTTGTAGGGAAACATGCTTGAAGATTGTGGTAAACCGGCTTGAAGGTTGTGGAGAAACATACTTGAAGGTTGTAGGGAAACCATCTTCAATAGAAGGCTTGATCTCGCCTTAAATACATACATACATATAGGATATTAACCTACCCGAGGTTGATATGATACAGAATACGCGGGCGGGGCACAAGGGAGAGAAGGTTTTCTAATATAGGCACTATTAATATAATAGGTTGGTAGGTGAAAATATATTCCTGGAAAAATTTTATACTGAAATTTGTTCCCAATTTCAGAGAAATGAAAGAGAAAAGAAAGAGGGGGGGGGGGCAAAAAAGGATAGTCAAGGGTTTATCAAATGTCGGAGGTACTAGGAGATTTCCAAAATCCCTTATTAAATATCAGTATATGAAAACCCAATTCATCCATATTAAACATACATTATGCAAGAGCTAAATCTGAAATTAGACATTAAATCATTAATTACCTTATCCATACCATAATCAATGCTTGATATCGTCGCTAGCCTGGTCTGCTACTTCTGATTTAATCAAAAAATGAATAATCGAGACCATGTTATTTTTATATTTTAACGGCTTTATTAATGATGACAGAGGCTAGGCCCAAAATTCAATCGCTAAATACTCGGTTCATGGTGGATCAATTAGACTGAAATTTACAGCAAGTTCCCTTTATATTACCTAGTTTTGAACTACCAGCTCTTTATGTAATCTCCCGTAATGTATCTTTAATTATAAATACTTGTATGAATATCCAATTCTTCTTTTTATTTTTTTAAAATAATTTTTCGATTTTATTCAGAAACCGAGAAAATTATGAATACATGTATGAGAATCTAATTCTTCTTGTTTTTATTGTATTTTATGAATTCATCTTTTTTTTTCAGAATCCAAGGAAAACCGAGGAAAGACAATTACCGGCATGTTCACATATAAACGAAGTAACCTTTCAGATGTTGCAGAAATCATCTTTATTTTATGTCACATGTCAGCTTCGTGGCTATTAGTCTTAATCTGTCTGTTTCAAAATGAAGTTACAACAATAACATACCATTAACCATTGACAAGGACTTGAATTGTGAAGTATGGTGTAACAGTTTTTTGGTTTCCTGTTCAAATTAAATTTCCATCTCATAAGAACTGTTGGGAATATGAAGATAGGTAGGGGAATAACATCAAAACAGTTACAGTCTTATTCTCAACTTCAGCCCATAATTGCTGCAAGATATTTCAGACACATTGATCTTTTCATGAACACACTTCAACATATAAATTACGAAAGCTATGCTCCTGCTTCAGTATGTAATAGTTTTGTTGTCGACAGATTAACAGACTTACAAAACACAGTTTTTATGGGCATCAATCACTTGTTTATTCACAAAGCACGACGTTTCGACAAGTATCCTCTTATCGTTATCAAGCACTTGTCGAAACATCGTGCTTTGTGAATAAACCAGTGATTGATTCCCATAAAAACTGTGTTCTGTTAATGTGTTTCCCAATCGCTAAATGTCACTTAAAGATTAGATTAACAGACATTTACAGAGAAAGTAAACAGCAATAATAATAGTTTATTTCACATATATGGCTACATAGCCCATTACATATTCAGATTTTGTTTGAAAATATATAATTCAAAGAATCAATATTTACAAGCCGTATTTGTAAATGTAATTGACAATTCATAAATAGCTTAGCAATAATATATAGTTGCGAAAAAGCCATATAAACCAGCAAAAAGTGATATAATATAATCGCGTGGTAGGAATTTGATTAAAATAAAGATTTCAATCCATTTTGATTTATTTCTTCCAATTTACTCCACTCAACATAGAGTTAAACTGTGATCGTTGATATACTTAGTTTATAGAGATAATATCATATAACAAATAGAAATTGTAAAATTTCAACTAGGCATTTACTGGCTCTATTCGAATTAATATCGAAATTGGAAGTATAAAAACATAAATGTGATTGAATCTAGGATTAAATTTAGAATTTAATCAGCAGTGTTTTACAGATTTTTTATTTCTTGATCTCAGTCTTAAGTTAAGATTTTACTCAAAATTGTTTGTAAACGTAGAATGAATAATTTTAAAATTTCATTCAAATTACTCTATTGCGAGCAAATATAATATATTAGCCTTTGAAGGTTTGACAAGACGTGTGCAATAATTTCAACAATCGTACTGGTTGTTCGAAGCGAAGTCTCACACCTCCATTTTTAGCTTAAATCAAAATATGGCTGAACCGAATCTGATGCCATTGAAAGTTGATTAGGGCCCGGATATTTAAATTAATTCCTAAAGAAAGGCCTACAATAGGCAGATTTAGTTCTTGCATAATGTATATTTAATTATTATTATCACTAGCTTATGGATTTTTTGTGGATTTCTATTTGCCTTTAGTGTTTATTAATAAAATATCTTTTAACACAGTCTTAGATCATTGTAACCACATATTGTTGTTCTTTTTTTTAAAATTAGCTATCTTGAATGGTAATATAACTATGACTTGTTCCAAATAATGATAAACTTATAAGTTATACTAGAAAATACACAGGCAGATACATGTACTGATGAACAGTTTTGATGTATAATATTCCATGTTGGGGGTTAAACTGGATTGAGGTTCGGCAAACCATTGCGATCATGTGAACATCAGATCATTTTTCACATAACTACTTCTTTCCCAATAATGCTAACTGCATGATCTGGACCTTAAAAAGAAAATAAATAACAATAGATAAACTTAAACCAATAGCTATGAATTAATATTAGCAGTGTAAAACTGTACACAACCTAAGACAGGTTTGGAGGTTTTAATTTTCCTCACAATTTCATCTAATTGGGAGGTTGATACCAAATCAATACATTTTTTTTTAAAAGCACATAAAAGAAACTGTTCTAAATCAATTTGATCGTATGAGAAGAAAAAACTATAAAGACATGGTCGAGACAATATAAAAAGGTTACACATGCTGAGATAATGAGTTTCAAAACTTATCCATTTCCTATACGAACACTGACTATGAAATGTAGAAAATTTACGAATGCTACTACTAAAGAATAAACATAAATGTAGTGTTATAAACAAAATGAGGAAACGGGGAAACCAACCAAAGGCTAACAACAATATATACAAAACAAATAAAAATAATAACAGGCCCTGCCCTAAAAATGTGAACGTCGTCATAATATTTAGATATCATAATGAGAGAGAGAGAGAGAGAGAGAGAGAGAGAGAGAGAGAGAAATGGGGTTTAACGTCCACTCAACACAACTAGGTCATTTCGGGACTAACATATGGTTTAATTTTATTTCCATTATTCGCTTGTGCGTAGGGGTCTTTAGCAGTGGGAGGAAACCGGATGGCCCGGGGGAAACCTACGAGGTTGAGAAGGCGCCCCTATCTCCATGCCACATACGCTCATACCAGGGCTCTTAAGATATTATAATGAATATGTAGTAAAAATGATGCTGACACAAACGTGTGTTAGGATTTAATTTCCGAAAATAAATGGTTTATACTCCCGGCGGTATATTATATAACTAATTTTAATAAAATTCATTAAAATTATGCAATAACTTACATCTATTACACCGTCAAGTTTTTGAAATTCCGGGACGTCGTACGCTTCTGTCATGTTGACAGACAGCTTGAAGTTACTTGTGCCTTATTGACTTTGCGCATGCGATGTACATAATAATTATATCATCACCGTTATAGTAGTTATATACGAAAGACCGACAGGGACATCCGACTTCCATTTCCAACTTCCAGCTTCCGACTTCCATTTCCAACTTCCAGCTTCCAACTTCCATTTCCAACTTCCTACTTCCACTTCCGACTTCCATGCCCCATTGTGAAGCAAACAAACATCCAATCAAATCAGCCCTTACAAAAGGTGTTCATTTCTAACACGTGGAATCGGTAATCGACATCACTAATGACACTATCAGACGTATGTTTTGTTTGTGGACTTAAATGGAAGAAGAACTGAAGAAATTATTTGGCAATGATCGTGGGAAGGAAATATTTGAAATTTGTCAAAAAGAAAAGGTAAAATTAATTCATTATTGTGATTTTCTTTGATTATTTACATATCAGATAAAAATTGTCGTCCAACAACAGTTACGTCCCTTTAATAATATATAGGCCTAGACAATGAGTAATGACGTGTATATAAAACCAGCAAGATATTCAGATATAATTAATTCTGCTTGTAATAGCTGATTAGTCTAAAATCTGCGACCCCTCGGTTTCAGGTTACTTTTCAATCAATGTAAAACTAAACAATAGTGGCAGTGACCCACGACCACGTGCCACGTGTCTTTTTATATTTTTTTTAATATTAGCCTACTCAAATTACGGAATTTATTTTTTTTAATATTTATATTGAATTGACATATCTTAATTTTTTGTAAAAGGAAGGTTTGATTTTGATTATCCTAAAGGTAATAGGTTTTTGGAAAACAATTTTTCCTGCCCCCGAGGCGAGAGGATCAGTCACGTAAAAATTGATGTTTTTTTTTAATTTTTATTGTTTTTTCTAGGCTAGATATAGAGATAGGATTATATTAATCGAAATATTTTTAGGGTTCGGGACTTCGGGTTAGGGATATATATGTGTAAACAAAATACGTGATTGTTCTCTCGGGGGCAGGAAAAAATGCCTTCCTAGGTTTTTGGACTTTGCATACGTGCTAGCTAGGCTTTTTTGCGTAAATTTCGAGCAAGACGTCAAATGGGTATAACTCTGTATATTATGATATTATGAAAAAATCTAAATTTAAAAAAAAACGGAGCCTTAGTCTTGTCTGTAACTGTTGTGGAACCACATTACTTATTCAATATTTTTAATGGCTATTTTCTTTAATCAGTTTATTATTTACTTAATTCTTGTTAAGTACTGCATTAATGAGTTTACTTTGTGGGGCATGGATAGTAAAGATTAAAGAAAGATTTTTTCTTTAAATGTTTAAGTAGTTTTAATAATTGTTTTCTTTAACTGATTTATTATTTACTTTGTTGACGACTAGAACAGTCTAATAATCTTAACACATATGGAATGTATGGGAACTACAAATTGGTCTTATTTATCCCTTAGTAGACATTTCTTTTCTAATTTATGTGTTACAGCTGACAAGCTTTAACACTGGGGTGTATAGGACTCGACTGTCTAGTAGATAAGACGTGTACACGTTGACTGGCTCTAACTCTCTACTTAAAGATAGAATAACAGAAAAGGAAGGCATTATGGATAGGATAGGACATGGCATAGGACGGAACGATTTATTTTAATTACTTAGTTTGGACAATTTTTTGTATGTTTTATATATTATATTATTACTGTTTCACGACGTATTTTTACCTTACTTGATAGGTATCATCCCTCATCTTTGTGAGTTTTGTAATAGACACTTTATTAAATAATTAAAGAATGTGAACTTTACAAATTAGTTTTAATTTGGGAACCTGGGCGGAACTGGAAACATTACAGTAACAGATTCAACAATTAATTGTTCAACATTTGTCGTATATGCCAATAGGCAATACGTAACAAATTATGTCTTTTATAATTAATAGTTAGTAAAATATTTTGTTTTTATTTCAGATTTCGGATATGACAACGTTTACTAAGTTGTCGACAGACAATATGAAATTGTTAGGATTAAAATTGGGTGAAATTATCAATATACCTGTAGTTAACCTGAATGCCAATACAACAGAAGGTAAATTTAATACATTTTTTAAATTTAATACATTTTTTTTGCCATACATGCAGGAAACCTTTTCGTAAGTAATATTACTGTTCTTAAACTTAAAGATAAAGTAAAGGACACTCTAAATGTCAATTTGATGATGACATGTGGAAATCTGGACGAATTCTATTGGTAGCAACAATTGGGTTAGGGGGTGGGGGAAGTATAGCTTGTTTTAGTCTTGTGAGTAATTGGGCAGCAGGCATTGCATGGAAAAGTACTGTTTGATGAGGAAGAGACTATAAATCTGGGTACACTTGTGTAATGGTCTGTGATAAGTTAGTTACGAGTGCCTATGTTTAACACAGGTGTTTGTGTAACATGAGAGTTATTTCCCTTTTAAACTTTCTCTTGGTAAAATAAAAGTTGTATTTTTTGGCAATCATGTTTCTTTCTATCTTCAGCTTAACGTCCATTTACCACAGAAGTGAGATCACGGACAGAATTGTTCTGTTAAAAGAACTAGCAACAAGCTATTGCACCTAATGCCCAGTAATGCATAACAAAGTGCCCATTCCTAGGGAATAGACTCATTGAAAAAAAGAAACGTTCGAATATAATATCTCTGTTGTTTACAGTAACAGTTACATGTTATAATAATATATATTCATTGGAATTAGCAAGAAGCAAGAGTGGTATTGTCCCTTTAATGGATTCTTTCTATTTTTATAGTTGCGGTTGGTTTATAATGTCTTACTTTGATTTAAAAGTTATTTAGTTTTTTGAGTTGTGGCCCTTGCTATTCTGATAGGCTGTCTTGTGTTTATAACAGTATAATAGTTTATTGCCTTACTTTTTATGTCTTCAAAGCTGCTGTTCGGCATATTTTCATGCTGTTCATGGCTATCTTTAAAAAATACAGTCCTAAATGAATGAAGCACATTTGATTACAAGCCCTTAGAACCTACCATAGCTGTTTATAGCGCCAGGAGTCTGTACATGGCCAACATACAAAAATTAAATGCATTTAAAAAAAAAGAAAAAATGGTAATTCAAAATTTAATAAACTGCCCTGATAAACTTAAAGCAAACTTGATTGAATATACAAGCCACAAGTTTATTGAATGGTTTAATATATATTGTTATTTTAAATTTTACATACTGTAATACTTTTTTGATTCAGATGACAAAGTTAAAGAACTGTTAGTTAAAATTAAAGAAAGACATCGCTGTGGAACAAATGAGTTTAAACAGGTTTGTAATTTTATTTACATTAATTTCAAGTTGAAGTACAGTTGATTTTTTTTGAATTAATAAATTGTCCAATTATCTTATAAGCTATGTCACTCATTTGGGAGTTGCTGCTATGTAAAGTGTCTGCACATGACTAGAAGGTTTCATTATTAGAAAGCGAGTTATGCATGTAAAAGCACGGAACAAAACAAAATTTTCTGCATTGCACAATCATTGGCATAATGCTTATCTCCAATTCGTCAGTAATTTAAGTGCTGTGAAACAATGTGACATTGTCATTATACACCTTTTATCCAATGATTCCATCTGATTAAAGTACTGTCTAGTAGGAAACTCCTGCCGTGTTTCCGTTCAGTTTTTAACTGCCCAGTATACCTATGACGGATACAATTATTTTAAAGGGGTAGTACATGTACCAAGTTTTAAAAATAAAATTTGGTTCACATATTATGCAATTTAGACGCAAAACTATAGCGAAATTTTATTTAAAGTAACACAATATAGTCTGAAACCAATTTCCAGTCCATAATAGGGGCACAGTTAACCAATGTTAACTTTGTATTTTTTTTAAAGTTCAGGTTTCAAAAAAAACAAGTATAGTATGTTATTGTTAATAATTATGTAATTATTAATTATGCGAATTTTCACAAAGGTCTAATTAATAGTAGCAGTTATTCTTACTATGTTGTTAACTGCTAGAGCAGTGGTTTTCAACTGGTTTTCTTACGAATGAGGGAGGGTCAAATGTCCCTAACACTGCCTTTCCTCAGTCAATTGAACTGAAGTAGGCCTTCTTTTTATATGCCGAAAATTTCAATTTTGGCGTATATTGTCGTCGCCCCTGTCCGGCGTTTGTACGTCTGTCTGTACGTCCGTCTGTCCGTCCACAATTGGTTGTAGGCACTTTATCTACTAAATTGCTTGACCAATTTTTTTTTTTTACATATAAGTTGTATACATATAAAAGGAGGCTCCCTTTCGATTTTGGTAGGATTCACGTAATTCGCATGAGAGTTATGGCCCTTGACTAAGAAATGGTTGTACGCACTTTTCTGACTAAACTATTTAATGGATTTTTTTTATTTTTACTTTGTACGTTTATGGGCACTAAAGAAGGCTCCCTTTCGATATTCGTGTCGTTCTCATATTTTTTGACAGAGTTATGGCCCCTGATTGAAAAAAAATTGCGATTTTAGCTTTCTGACACTCTGGAGGTCACAATTTTCATTTGATTTTAAAAACCGTTCGAATATATCACTGTTACATCATATTAATGGTTAAGTTCGATTTTCGTAAAAATCCGACGGAAACTGATATTCAAAATGGCCGCTTTCCTTAATGTAAATAGTGAAAAATCAACTTAGTACATGCTTGTGTGACCATTTTGGACTCACTAATTTTTAGATTCTTTTTATTTTTACAGTGAAGGTTTCTGGTCATTAAACAAATTCGATTTTGGTATGATTCGCTTAATTTTTATACGCCCAATGGTCGTATATTGTCGTCACACTCGCCGTCGGAGTGTCGGACCGTCGGTCTGTCCACAATCACTTGTAAACACGCTACAGGCTAAACTACTGGTTGGATTTTTTTAAAATTTGGTGTGATGCTTTGGTATTGTATGACGATGGTTTCTTTTGAATTTGGTGTCGGTTGGACAATTCGGGCCCCTGCCACGCCCTTTTTGTGGGTCTCGTATTGGACGCATTTATAGGAGTTCGTAAACACGCTGCGGCCTAAAGTTTTCAGTGGAATGTTTTGAAATTTAGTGTGGTGCTTTGGTATGGTATGACGATGGTTCCTTTCGAATTTGGTGTCGGTCCGACAATTCTGCCCCTGCCACGATCTTTTTTGTAAGTTTCATATTTAACGCATTTATAGGAGTCCGTAAACACGCTGCGGCCTAAAGTTTTTAGTGGAATGTTTTGAACTTTGTTGTGGTGCTTTGGTATGGTATGACGATGGTTCCTTTCGAATTTGGTGTCTGTCCGACAATTCGGGCCCCTGCCACGCCCTTTTTTTGTGGGTCTCATATTTAACATGTTATTAAGAGTTTGTAAAGTTTTAAGTCGAATGTTTTGAAATTTGGTGTGATGCTTGGGTATGGTATGTCAATAGTTCCTTTCAGGTTTGGTGTGGGTCAGACAATTCAGGCCCCTGCCCCCTACCACACCCTTTTTTTGTTTTAAGTGGAATGTTTTGAAATTGTGTTAGGTGCTCATGGTATATATTTTTTTTTTGCAAAAATTTTTTTTTTTTGTAAATTTTTTTTTTTTGCAAATTTCACCCCTTTCAATTTTGTTTTTCCGAGATTGTTTTTTTTTTTTTTTGTAAAACATTTTTTTTTTTCCAAGATTTCACCCTTTCTATTAAAATTTAGTGTGATGCTTGGGTATGGTATGACGACAGTTTCTTTCGAATTTGGTGTCAGTCCGACAGTTAAAGGGACCCCTGACACACCCTTTTTTGTAAGTTTTATGTTAGTGGATAAAGTTTTTTTAAACGCCCAGCGGATGTATATTGTAGTATTTACAGTGGCTGCTGTTTGGGCGTATGTTGCGTGGCAACCGCTCGTTGATCCAGTTATGGCCCCTTGGTTGTTAAAAAAAATCACGTTTTTAGTTATTGGAATCTCGACAGAGGTCACAATTTTTGCTTGATTGTAAAAAACGTTCGAATATATCATCACAACACTGTATTTATGAGTGAGTTCCAATTTTTTAAAGATGGTACCGAAATTGATATTCAAAATGGCCGCTTTTCTTATGTGATTAGTGAAAAGATAACCAAGTACATGCTTGTACGACCATTTCAGACAAAACTATTTTATAGATTCCTTTTATATATAAAGTGAAGGCTTCTGGTCAAAAAGCGAGGCTCCCTTTTGATTTTAGTATGATTCGCATAATTTTTGACCGAGTTATGGCACCTAATTGTACGAAAAATCGCGTTTTTAGCTTGTTGCCCCTCTAGAGGTCACAATTTTCATTTGGTTTAAAAAAACGTTTAAATATATCACCGTTACATCATATTGATAGTTAAGTTCGAAGTTTATAAAAATCGGAGCAAAACTGATATTCAAAATGGCAGCTTTCCTTTACTTAAAATAGTAAAAAATCATGTGAAAGTACATGCTTGTACAACCATTCAGACAAAACTATTTAAAAGATTCTTTTTATTTTAACAGTGAAGGTTTCTGGATAATTAACGAGGCTTCCTTTTGATTTTGGTATGATTCGCATAATTTTTGACCGAGTTATGGCACCTAATTGTACGAAAAATCGCGTTTTTAGCTTGTGGCCCTCTAGAGGTCACAATTTCCATTTGATTTGAAAAAACGTTTGAATATATCACCGTTACATCATATTGATGGTTTAGTTCGAATTTTGTAACAATCGGACCAAAACTGATATTCAAAATGGCCCCCTTTTCTTTACTTAAATAGTGAAAAATCAATCAAGTACATGCTTGTACAACCATTTTAGACAAAACTATTTAATAGATTCTTTTTATTTTATAGTGAAGGTTTCTGGTTAATTAACGAGGCTTCCTTTTGATTTTGGTATGATTCGCATAATTTTTGACTGAGTTATGGCACCTGATTGTATAAAAAATCACGTTTTTAGTTTGTGGCCCCTCCAGAGGTTACAATTTTTATTTAATTTAAAAAATGTTTGAATATTTGAATATATCATTGTTACATCATATTGATGGTTTAGTTCGAATTTTGTAAAAATCGGGCCGAAACTGATATTCAAAATGGCCACTTTCCTTTACTTAAATAGTGAAAAATCAACCAAGTACATGCTTCTACAACCATCTCAGACAAAACTATTTAAAAGATTCTTTTTATTTTTATAGCGAAGGTTTCTGGTTAATAAACAAGGCTTCCTTTCGATTTTGGTATGATTCGCATAATTTTCGACCGAGTTATGGTTCTGATTGTATGAAAAATAAAGTTTTTAGCTTTTCTTTGATTTACATCATATTCATGTTTGAGTTTAAATTTTGTTTTGGAGATAGTCCCTTTAATAGATTTTTTACGAAAAAACGCGTTTTTAGCTTGTGGCCCCTCTAGAGGTCACAATTTTCATTTGGTTTAAAAAAAACGTTCGAATAGTTCACTGTTACATCATATTTTTAGTTAAGTTCTAATTTTGTGAAAATCAGACCGAAACTGAAATTCAAAATGGCCACTTTCCTCAACTCAAATAGTGAAAAATCAACAAAATACATGCATGACAACCATTTCACACAAAACTGTTTGATAGATTCTTTTTTTTTTTACAGTAAAGAGTTTTTGGTCAATAAACGAGGCTTTCTTTTGATTTTAGTATGATTCACATAATTTTTGACAGAGTTATGGCCCCTGATTGTTCAAAAAATATCACATTTTTAGTTTGTGGTCCTCTGGAGGTCACAATTTTCATCTGATTTAAAAAAAAACGTTCAAATATATCACCGTTACATCCGTATGATGGTTGAGTTCAAATTCGGACCGCAACTGATAATCAAAATGGCCACTTTCCTTAACTCAGATAGTGAAAAATCATCCAAGTACATGCTTGTACAACCATTTCAGACAAAACTATTTTTATAGATTCTTTATATTTTTATAGTGACGGTTTCTAGTTAATTAACGAGGCTTCCTTTGATTTTGGTATGATTCGAATATATCATATCGCTGTTACATCATATTCATGTTTGAATTTGAATTTTGTTTTGGAGATTTAATGGATTATAGTAACAGTTTATGATATCTTACTTTGATTTCAAAGTTATTTAGATTTGTCTTGTTTGGAATGTGGCCCTTGCTATTCTGATAGGCTGTCTTTGTGTAAATGGCCTATTTTTGTGTCAAAGCTGCTGTTCGGCGTATTCCCATGCTCTGCATGGCTATCTTTTCTATTTTTATAGTATTTTTATGGTGTCTTACTTTGATTTTTGTCTTGTTTGAATTGTGGCCCTTGCTTTCTGATGGGCTGTCTTTGTGTTTATGGCCTATTTTTGTGTCAAAGCTGCTGTTCGGCGTGTTCCCATGCTCTGCATGGCTATCTTTTAAACCCTTAGCCCACTTTGTGTCCCCTGAAATATGCCAAAATGTCCCCGAAGTTAAAAACCTTGGTACTAGAGCATGTAACAGATAATAATATACATATCTATATTTTCAGACAAAAAAAAAGAATGCCAATGAAGACAAAGAGATCAAAATAAGAACTAATAAATTACATGTTGGCTGGCTTCACTCTTACGATGGAATAACTTATGTCCAAAAACGATTATGTGATGGTGGTGGAACACGAGAACTGATAGTGTATTTAGATGAAGTTACATTTGATAGCTTAAAAGAACGAATGATAGCTATATTTCTGGGTCATATAGATGCAAAACTCTATACAATTAACATTGGAAATTTCAAGCGTGAAATTATTGAGAACTTTGTGGACTTGCAGAACAAAGAATGCAGTTTAAAGGCGTACATGGCTGATCATGGACTTTATGCATCTAAATTTAGATTGTATCTAATGACAACTAGTATAAATAACGCAGAATTAAAACCTGATACCGATGTACCAGATGTACCAATACCTATGGCTAAAGATTCTACTTTTACTGTAGATGTGGATGATAAATCCAAAACGCCTAATCTGTGCATCAAACATTTATCATGTAATAGGTCTATTGAATTAACTTTTTTTTAAATATGTACAATCCGAAAATGATCCAGAAATAATTCTTCGACAGGTCTGTTTTAGTCGAGAGGATTGCCATAATTTAACATCAAGCATTTTGTTCCATGAAAAAAAAACTTCAGGAATATGATCCTTTCATGGACAACTATCAAATCAGATCAATTACTGTAGGAGATGTCTTGTTATTAAGTGAGGAATGCAACGAAGATGGAAGTTTAAAGTATATAACGAAACCTACTGAAACTGAAGATACAGAAAATCCTATAATAATCTATCATCCAAAAGATGTATGTGGTTTTTTTGAAACGGACCTGATTGTTGGAGTCATTCCTGTTGAAAACCATAATACTGCACATTATACTTGGTATAGAGACAATGCAATACACGCTGCTGGTGTTGGTTTGATTTGTATTTGGGTTTATGAACCTGGAACATACCATGTTTCAGTTAATGTTTCTGATGATAAATGGGAAATCTCACAATCTGTTGCCATTTCTGAAAAAAGGATTGTTGCTCGAGAATCATTGGTGGATTCAAAATCTTTGTTGCCTGGAGACTCATCGGTGCATGCAGAATCTGTGGGCGCCTCGAGTGGGATACAAACTATATCGGAAAATGATCTTGTATTTAGTGAGACTGATCTGATTGGAAAAGGATCCTTTAGTTCTGTTTATAGGGGCAAATGGATGGGAACTGATGTAGCTATTAAACGCTTTAGTTTAAAACGACAAGGAAAAGCCATTTTAAGTGCAGTTGAAAGAGAAAGTTTAATTTTATGTCGATTGCGACATCCTAACATTGTTCAAATAATGGGTACTGTTACAAATAAAAACTGTATTATGCTTATATCAGAATTGGTGGATGGCGAGAATTTAGAGACGATTCTTTTTGAACACGACTGCTGCATAAAATTGTTTGAAAACTCGAAAAATTATATAGGAAAACAGATTGTTCAAGCTGTAGCTTACCTTCACAATATTTTGCCACCTATTATACACAGAGATATCAAGACAGCAAATATTTTGGTCGCAAAAAATTCATTAAATACCAAAATATGTGACTTGGGATTAAGCAAAATAAAAAGTCACCCAGACTGCCATATTCACTAATAATATACATGTTCCAGGAACAATTATGTATATGGCCCCAGAACTATTATTAATGACAGCAGGCAGTAATGTCGCTAATGAAGCAAGTGATATGTGGTCAGTAGGGTGCGTATTGTTAGAATTGTTTACAAACAGGGAAACCTGGGAAACAAATGACATAGAATTGGATCTAGTAGACTTTATAAAGTCTGAAATGAAAAGAAACAGGGTACCTATGGGCATTCAGAACATGGATAGTAAGTGCTGTTGGTCAAAATGTCATAAACAGATGTTTCGAATACAATGTAATAAAAAGAATAACTGCCAGGGAAATTATAGACATTATAAACTAATTGTATGGATATATTTTTTTAATGATCTATTCCATGCAAAGATTAATATAATTATCCATTACATATTTTGATTTTAAATTTGTAAACTTTTGTAAGCACTAAACCTGGTAAATTCAATTTTACTGATTATACATGTATGTAAGGTTTATCTGTAATATTACTGTCTAATAAAATAATCCATGCACTTGAATTTCATTAAATTTTAAACTATATTTTACACTCTTGCTGCTGTTATAAAGGGACAAGCCCACTCTTGCTGGTTTCAAAAAAAATGCTTATTTTAAGTTAGAAAAGATGTAAGGAAGGACGATTTTTGAATTTTGATTTAGTTTCAAATTTAAAACGTTTTGTGACGCAACTATTTTTATTGTTTACTATAATTATATGGAAAGTACTCTATGTCATCTTTCTAACAATACCAGGAAGTCTGACTTTAACTAAATACTCTTCCGTTTCATATGGATTATTATTAATTTTGTTTTTTTTTTGTTTTTTTTTTAGAATAAGTTTTCTCCTAATTGCGCAATATATACAAATTATTCTTATTGAACTTAAATGGAGCATTTTTGAAGAAAAAATTTAAACCATAAAAAATTTAATTGATATATGACCCTACTTTTCATCTGATTTTGATGGGATTTCTTTTAATTTGTTTCTTTTTACTTTGGACAAACAAATATGTTTGACAAATATTATTTTTGTTTAAGTAGCTAACAATATTTTTAGTTTAAAATATTTTTTGGGGAAATTCATGATTTTTTCAAAAATGTTATTGTCAAGTTATTATTATATTGAACTGATTTTCAGCACAGTGTCTTATTATAATAGTACGTAAATTTTGGTCTAATAATTTTTTGGTCCTACTTCCGGTTTTGGTTATTTTATGTTTTAGGCGAAACCAACTGTTTTTTTTTTTTTTGATAACAAAATTCTAATTTTATAAGTGAGTCGGCCACAACACTATTAGCATTGAAATGTGTCATTAATTTATGTTAACTTTAACTTCAAGTTTGGCCACCATTTTGAATTTGTTGAAAAACACACTTTTTGGATCTACTTTTTTAAGTTACTACAATTTTGCATTAGAAAGTACACTTTGTCATCTTTCCAAGGATACCAAGAAATATGATCTTGGCCTTATACTTTCGGTATTATTTCAGTTCAATGGACCACAGTCAAATAAAAACATTTGTATAATTATGTTTATTAAACAGTAATCTCAATGACCTTGACATTTGACTTCTAGTTTGAATTACTACTATTATAATATCATTGTTTACTGTTAACAAGAACCAAACTCTATCAATTCTGCTGTCGCAGAACTAGTTATTATTATTATGGATTTTGGTGGTTCAGATTATTATTTTTTTTTCTTGTCTTTTTTAGAAGTTTTCTTCTAATCGATCAATATAATATACAACTTTATCTATATCTTGGGTAGTCTAGTTCTTACTGGACTTTGAACCATAAAAAGTTAACCTACTTTACTTTTATGATCTATTTTCATCTGTTTTTATGGGATGACTTTTAAATTGTTTCTTTTTACTTTTGACAAACAAAAATGTTTGAAAAATATTATTGTTGTTTAAGTAGCTAACATTTTTTTTTTTAGTTTTAAATATTTTTTTTAGATTTTTAGATTTTGAAAATTCATGATTTTTTTGAAAATGTTATTGCTAATTAACTAACGTCTTTAACATGTGCAGACATGTACTGGCTGTGTGTAATGTCAGCAACAGTCGTCCAACTTTTATTCTTTAACAATTTGTGTGAACATTATTATATCAAGCTGTATTCATTAGTTTACAATATATAATTCAAATTTTAATCTTTTTATTCTTAGTTGGGAATTTGGGAGGTTTGTGTCTGTCCGTCCAGAAATCACGCCAAAGCCGTTTAACATGTGGTGTAGAGGCGTAACCAGGATTATTCGAGGGTTATGCCAAGACCAAAATCTATGCGCGGAAGGGCTGTATCCGTGGGGTAGGGTGCATGAGACGGAGGGGTCCCCTTAAAATATTTTGATTGAGGGGTACGCTATGGCAGTGGGGGCGTACCCCTGGTTACGCCCCTGTGGTTCGTGATATGCGTTATTCAAACCTGGCTAATGTGAGATCGAGAAACTGATAAATACGAGACTAAAATAATCTGCCTTTAGTTTAATCAGAAGCTTTAAACTATTGGTTTCGGGCTCTCAAGGAAACGGTTACTCTGATAATAAATTACTACTGCTAATAAAACTTGTTGAGTACTACCATTATACCAAATATTTTTTTTGCCTGTTAAAGGGACCCTATGTAAGATTCAAATCTAATTATCGCAGGTGTTATTTCTGGCTT
Organism: Patella pellucida; assembly: GCA_917208275.1. Lineage (NCBI taxonomy): Eukaryota > Metazoa > Mollusca > Gastropoda > Patellidae > Patella > Patella pellucida. The sequence continues at coordinate 78,466,066 of OU795036.1, forward strand.
CAAATATTGTTTAAAACAATTATTCAATCAATTTTACTAACAAAAATCTGTCGACAACCCTAACTGTTGAACTTATTTTCTTTAAATGCAGGAAATGTAATCCTCTTTAAAAAAAATGGTATTTGATTAGTAACACAAGATTATCGAAAAATAGCACAAAAAAACCCAGTATTGCCAATAGTAGCACTACTTTGTCACAAATGCTGTTTTGAAGCAAGCCAGGGGAGGGGGTGTAAGAAACTCTGCATTATTAAGTTATGCTATTATCTTCCTCCCGCCAAATGTGGTTTTGGGCTCTGATTGTTCTGTCAAATCTAGCACAGCATAGATACATAGACACATAGATTTAGTAAAAAATACCTAGCGGTATGAAGTTCCAGTTTTATAAAATTCTCAAATATCCATTTGCGTACGAAATTCAATAGCCGATTAAAATCTCCAAACACAATGTAAACTGTTAAAACAGTAGGCCTTTAAAGTTCATACATACACAAAAAAACTAGTTGTGAGGACTTTCCATATGGCATAAACTGTGGTAGGCTATCAGGAGGGGTCAGCATAATACAAATTACAGAAAAAAGATGTATTTAAATTGTGGGGTACGGACAAAAGCTCACTGGACAAAAGCTCACCAGCAAAGTGAACAAAAGCTTACCATTATTTTTTTTTGTTTGTTTTTTTTTTTTTGTTTTTTGTTAACAAAAAAATGAGATTTAATTCTATTTATTTAATTTCATTATTAAATACTAACATATAAAATATATTTATCCTTTCACATTTGCATATATTCATATTTACAAATATTTACATTAAATTTTTCATATATTTACACCTCATTCAGACATTCTTTGCGAGTTTTTTCGTGTAGGCCTACATATGACCATCTACACTTAACTTCAGCGACCCTTTCTGTGTCTTGATAAGCTCCATGTTCAATGTTTGAATGAAATATTCATAAAACCGTAGATGATAAGAACCACCAGGCACCAATGTAGATTAACACTTTCTTTTATCATTTCTTCTAATTAATTCTTAATTGAATTAATAGTCTTTAATCATCCATAAAATATTAACGCTCTCTTAAAATATTATGTTTCAATGTAAATAAATTAAATTAAACTTATTTATTATGTTATGTTTTATGTAAAAAAAAAAGTGCTTAAACATTTTTTTTATTTAAAGCAATTTTTAATAAAATAAAATAAAAAAATTAAAATTTTTTTTTATTTTAATGGTGAGCTTTTGTCCACTTTTTCACTTTGCTGGTGAGCTTTTGTCCGGTGAGCTTTTGTCCGGTTAGCTTCTGTCCTACACTCTTAAATTGTCTGTCAACTTCAACTTCAAGTATTAGAGCGTAACGGACCTCATACGAGATGGCCTGGGGTCAGAACCGTATCGACTTTGCGTTGGTCCTTAGTGGCCCGTGTTGGGTCTAAGGCTGATTTGTGGTCTGCCGTGTTGACGACACTCGCATGTGAATTTTGGCAAATTTATTTCTAGACCATTGTGTTTTATAGTCCGCGATGATCCTGATCTATATCGGACTTGGGCTTTAACCTTTTAAGATCCTCGGGTTGAATTTGTTTTTAAATCGAAGTGGCCCGTGTTGGGTCTAAGGCTGATTTGGGGTCTGCCGTGTTGACGACACTCGCATGTGAATTTTGGCAAATTTATTTCTAGACCATTGTGTTTTATAGTCCGCGATGATCCTGGTCTATATCGGACTTGGGCTTTAACCTTTTAAGATCCTCGGGTTGAATTTGTTTTTAAATCGAAGTGACATTTCGGCCCTAATTTTCGAACGATGATTAGGCTTAGTCAAAGATTATGTCCCCTCTTATTACATAGGAACTAATCTATGATTAAGCGTAGTCAGCTTTCGAAAATTCGGGGCCTTAGTCTGGTGTTTTCAGACTAGTGTTTTTTGACAACCGTAAAACCAGTTTCCAGTCTAGGGCACAGCTGACCCTTTTTACTTGTCTGATATAGTTACATAGTAATAATACTAAGAGTAAGAATGGTATTAACTAATGAAACGTAATCGACAAAGATATATTGACATTGCTCATCAATGAATTGCAATTGATTTCTGAAGAAAAATACAAACTATTATTTTTTTTTTAAAATTGTATAATTATTTAAAATGCAGCTTGGTTGCTTTTTGAAGTTGGTACAAGTTTATATCTTGAATGAATCATAAGATTATCTAGTATTATAGATATAATTAAATGTCAGTGAAAATTATCATTATTTTTAAAATGTGTCCATCTATATGAAATTTTCTAGCCGTCTAATGATGTCTACATATAGGTACAAAGCTTCTGAAAATACTTTGGGCGTTTCTACATTTGGATACAACAGTGCTACAATTTCACTGAATTCCTTACAGCATCTTTCAACTGTACTTGTATTGGTCAGGAAATCTTTCAAATCATGAGAATTTATTGGAACCCCCCCGTAGTCCTGGCAGTCATAGATTTCAGGAGAGAAAAACATTATATCAGGCTTACCGCCAAAGCCATCGGCATTTCTCTCCGTTTTTCAATATTATGTACATTCCATCGCATAGCTACATTATGGAGTTCCCAATTGGAGAACTGGCATAAAACAGTATCGCAGACATTCTTGATGAATGGCATTTCCTGTGTTGTACACCCCCGAGTCACGGAAATCCTTAAAAAAATTAATCCAAAAATCAATACATTGTCTTCGCAAAATACTCCACCAGGATTCAATTCTTTGATTTGCTGTGCTTTTTCCTGTAATAAAACTATTTTTGTTTGAGAATATGTCATTATCATTCTTTCTAAAGAAAGGTTGTAGATATTTTATGCCGGTATTTTCTGTGCCTGGATCGCATCTGATTATACGAGGAACCTTTCCCATCTGTGCTACACACTGCAAGTAATATGTTGATATAACTACCGGGTCATTATTGGTTAAGCCCACTTCCAACCATAAAATTCGACGGCTAAATCCGTCAATTGCCCCATGTATTGCAAAACCATAAGGTTTTAACTTATCATACCCATCCAAATG